>JAAGEH010002531.1:664652-793822 GCA_011751065.1 Lasiurus cinereus
AACTGCCCTCCCCGCTACAGGCTTTATCACTCCCAACTGCTCTTCTTTGCAGGCCTAGTCTCTCTCAACTGCCCTCCCCTGCTGGCCTGATTGCCCATGACGGCCCTCCATTGCAGGCCTGGTCCCTCCCAACTGCCCTCTCCTGCTGGCCATCTTGTGTCCAATAGGGACAGCCATCTTGTGTGTTGGAGTGATGGTCAATCTGCATATTACTCTTTTTATTAGGTAGGATAGAGGCCTGGTGCATGGGTTGGGGCCAGCTGGTTTGCCCTGAAGGGTGTCCCAGATCAGGGTGGGGGTTCCCTTGGGGCATGGAGTGGCTTGAGTGAGGGGCCTGTGATAGTTTGCAGGCCAGCCATACCCCCTGGTGACCCAAGCAGAGGCTCTGGTATCTGGGATTTATCTTCTACAATTGAAACTCTGTAGCCTGGAGTGGAGCCAAGCCTCCTGCTCGCTCCTTGGCAGCAGCCATTTCTGTTGGGATTTATTTATCTTCTATAATTGAAACTTTGTAGCCTTAAGTGGAGGCCAAGATAGGCCAGGGCTGCAGAAGCTTGGCTTCCTCCATCCCCGGGGGCAACCCTAGCCTCTTGCTCTAGCACTCCAGCTTCATGGCCGCTGCCATTTTTGTTGGGATTTATCTTCTATAATTGAAATTGTGTAGCCTTGAGTGGACGCCTGGGTGTGTGGAAAGCTTGGCTTCCTCCATTGCCAGGGAAACCAAGCCTCCTTCTTGCTCACTCCATGGCCGCAGCCATCTTGGTTGAGGTTAATTTGCATATTTGCTCCTGATTGGCTTGTGGACGTGGCTTGTGGGTGTAGCAGAGTGATGGTTAATTTGATATTACTCTTTTATTAGATAGAAAAACTGGTTTCAATTTTCACCTTTTAAAAAATGGTTCGTTTGTTTTTCAAATGCTTTGAAAATTATATTGTTGGAGAAGAGATTGGTGAGTGTCAGAGTTTAAGGATGGGGAGAGAGGAAGAGTATGGTGAAAACTATATAGGGGTAGAACAAGGGAAATCTTTCTGGTGATAGAACAGTTCTATATCTTGATTATGGTGCTGGTTACATTAATCAAAATATGTGATACATAGCACAAAGTACACATATGTGTGCATGTATAGAACTACAGATGTAAGATGTTACCATTGGGGGAAACTGAATGAAAGGTATACAGGACCTCTCCACTATTTTTTATAATTTCTTGTGTATCTATCATTATTTCAGAATAAAATGATCTAAAAATTTCTAGGGTCTTATCCAGAAACAGAGTAAATTTTATCACAAAGTTTAGTTTTTCGATATTAATGTGCCCCTATATATAAAGCATGACTTGCATAAACATGAACATGTCTAACAATTTAGCACTCATTAATTTTATTTTTCTCCAACTATTTTATGTATTGTACTAGAGGCCCGGTGCATGACATCGTGCACTGGGGGTGGGAGGATGGGGTCCCTCAGCCCAGGAGTGGGCCTAAGCTGACAGTCAGACATCCCCCAGAGGTCCTTAGCGCTGCTACTACACTCCCAAACCGTGAGCCGGCTTCTAGCTGAGCAGTGCTCCCTCTATGGGAGCACACTGACCACCAGGGGGCAGCTCCTGAATTGAGTGTCTGACCCCTGGTGGTCAGTGCACATCATAGTAACTGGTCATTCTGCCGTTCAGTCAATTTGCAATTAGGGTTTTATTATATAGAATATTTTTACAAATTTCACCAATTTAGAATCATTACCAATGTTTGTTTCTCTTAAATTGATGATTGGATTGCATTTTATTCTCTAATCACTAGTCATCATCCAAGTTAGTATAATAAATGAAAAAGCACAAACTTTAGTAGAGCCAAACATGTAACCTTTTTTTTTTTTAAATATATTTTTATTGATTTCTGAGTGATGAAGGGAGTAGGATAACAATGCCCACTACTGGAGATCAAACCCGCAACCCAGACATTTGCTCTGACAGAAATCAAACCATGACTTCCTGGTTCATGGGTTGACTCAATCACTGAGCCACACTGGCTGGGCCAGATCTGATCTTAAAATGCCATCACTAAGTACATAACACAACAGATGATAAATATTAAAATTATTGAAGGACTTGTAAGACCTATAATTTTATTAAAATTATTGAAGGACTTGTAAGACCTATAATTTTCTAACAAAATAATTCATATATTTAAAATAAAAAGATTATTTCAAAAAAGATTTACCTTGTCCTTGAAGATGAGATATATCCAGACCCTCTTTTAGGCGAATAACCACTACTCCATATTGTATGTCAAAGGCATCACTATAATAGGAAAAAGAAAGAAAAATTGTCCCTCCTCTCTAAAATGAAGGCAATAATTGAAGATCTTTAAAATTACTTTCAGCTTTTAAATGTCTAATTCTTTAATACTTAAAATATTATGGTATGAGCCAAGACAGTTTCAAATACTATACCATTCCCTTTCCCTTTTTCTGTAATGCCTCTAAAACTATTTATATGAAGATCTTTATAATACTGATAATCTACCTAAAGCAGCTATTTAAAGCAGTAAATATTTTTATCCTATCAGAAACAAGCTAAAATTATGGAGTCAAACCATTATTTAATTTAAACTTATACCCCTAAATTCAAGAGAAATACATGAAGACAAAGATGGGTTTTATTACTAAGAATGAGATCAGATTATAGAGAATGAAGGGATCATTTCTCAAAGCAGAAAGGGTATTTTTAAGTAATTTAAAAATTAAAAAAAAACTAGTTTTAAAAAGTACTAAGATTTTATATGCATTTGCAGACATGTATTCAAAAGTCATTTTGATTTTTTTAAACACAAATGGGAGCATCCCATACATACATAATATACATTAAACCTTTGTACACAACTCTAAAACCAGACTTAAATTATATAAATTTTGCTAATACCATAAATCACATAAACCCAAGTTCTCAAATCTACTAAAAGAAATTCCAAATTGCAAAACTTAGGTCGTTCCATTGAGGGGCAATCAGCTTACACTAGGAAGAATTCTGGCTTACAATCCTATATAATAATAGAGGAATATGCAAATTAGCCAGGACACTGTAATGTCATGACGACACAGCAGGAAGCATGCACAGCATGAGTGGGGCGTGGGGACTGCCATTACCTGGAGGGCCTCTGTGTGGCCCAGCCCCAAGTCTGCCTGGCCTGGAGCGGGCCCCCGGCGGAGGCAGCCATTGGTGGAAGCTGCCCAGCACTAACATGGCACTGCCTGCATGTGTCCCCCCAACCTCCCCTCCTAGTGCTGATGTCACGCTGCCTGTGTGCATCCCTGGTCTGAGACGTGGTGCTGCCTGCATGTGTCCCTGCCCAGCACTGAGAAGCTACTGCCTGCCTGTGTCCCTGGCCAGGGACATGATGCTGCCTGCCTGTGTCCCCAGCCTAGGACGTGAAATGCCTGTGTTCATAACATTTTACTGTTTTCCTTTCATTTTTGACACCTCTATTATAGAGAAAGGCCAAATAGCAGTATTAAAATATTTCCTCTAATTAACTTCCTTTTAATGTGCATGAATTTTGTGCACCGGGCAGCTAGTGAAGTATAAACCCAAAGCCAAAGGGCAGTTACACATGTGTGAAAAATCAGCAAAGCTTTCATTTTTATGAAAAGCATGTAACAATTACTTGAGAAACCTTATTCATCGTGTACTTTTATTTTTCATTGCATACTCTACATTATCAGTAGAAAGGGATTTTTAAAGTAAAATGGAGATCTGCCTACTTTCTCAAATTGTTTTAAGGCATCTGAGAAGACAAAACTCTCTTATGTATAGATACAAGAGGGGTTCCAGTAAGAGAAATAAAAAATAACATGAACAGAGTAAAATCAGAAAGATAAAGTAACCAAAAAAAAAAAAAAAAGAAAAAAGAAAAAAAAACTAGAAAGCCTTTAGCAGGGAAGTTAAAATGATGTAAATAAAAACTTAGGCACCTGATAAAGATCATTGGAAATAGCACTAAACATGAATAGTAAACTCTGAATTTATACTTTAGGGGTGGAAAAGCAAAACCTATTAGTACATTTTAAAAAAGAACTCACAGACAACAATGTGATGATTGCTGGGGAGAGAGAGATGAAAGAAGTGGAGGAGGGAATGGGGGGATAAATGGTGAAGGATGGAGACTTGATTTGGGGTGATGAACACAATACAGTGTTGTAGAATTATGCACCTGAAACCTGTAAAATTATGTTAACCAGTGTTACCCCAGTAAGTTAAAAAAAGGTAAATAATAACAAAAAAGAAAAGTAAATAACCTAATAGATGAACCAAATAATTAACTGCAAAATTAGTTAGAGTAGGAAACAAATCTAACTTCTGAGGTTGATATCAGTGATAAAATGCCTTCCTCAGTATCAGATATTATTATGACACCACAGGCCAGGTGCATGAAATTCATGCACTAGGCTGGGGGGTTCCCCTCAGCCCAGCCTGCACCCTCTCCAATCTGGGACCCTTTGGGGGATGTCCAACTACAAGTTTAGGATCGGGCACAAACTGGCAGTCAGACATCCCTCTCATAATCCTGGACTGCTCGCTCCGAACTGCTCGCCTGCCTTCCTGATTGCTCCCCGCCACCAGCTTGGTCACCCCTAACTGCCCCCCTGCTGGCCTGGTCACCCCCAACTTCTTCCCTCAGCCGGCCTGGTTACCAAACACAGCCTGCTGTTCAGTCATTTGGTTCAGTCCCTCACTAACTCCTCTGCCAGCCTGGTTGCTCCATGCAGCCTGCTGTTCAGTTGTTTGGTCATCCCTCACTAACCCCCCTGCCAGTCTTGTAACCCCACGCAGCCTGTTGGTTCAGTTGTCCATCCGACTGTTTTGGTTGTGATAGTCCCTGACTTTTTATATATTAGGATAACTTAGAAAGGGATAGGTTGGACAATATTCAGGAACTGTGCAAAAATAACTCTAGGGATGTGAAAAAAGCTTACTAACTTAAATGGGAAGCCAAATTATATGTGTGTGGCTAATATACTGAGGCTAATATGCAAATTGTCCCCTCAACCAGCAGGCAGGCCAGCCATCCACCCATAACCCCTCCTCCTGGCCAGGCTGGCCAGACTCCACCCATGCACAAATTCATGCACCAGGCCTCTAATTACACACACACTCACACACACACACACACACACACACACACACACACACACAGACACTGAGTGGCCAGATTATTATGTGTTCAAAGATTATAATAATCTAGCCAGTGTGTGTGTGTGTGTGTGTGTGTGTGTGTGTGTGTGTGTCTGTGTATGGTTTCTTCCAAAAATCCATACGCACTTTAGCTGATAGTTCATTTTTGAAAAGGGAATGTGTTTTTAATAAACACTGCCTTTATAATTATTCAAAGTGTGTGTACATTTTTTGGGACACCCTATATGTGTATGAATGTTCATGTTTATAAAAAGACAAAGAAAATATCAGTCAAAACCCAGATAAGTGTGTGATTCTTTTCATTCTTATGCTTCTACTATTAAAGACTATATGAAAAACAGGCTTCAAAAATCAGTGCAAACTTTCAATATGAACATTTTCTGAACCAAGTTTTTAAATTAAAAGGATACTTACTGGAATACGTTTATATACATATCCACTTCCCTCATATCTGCTTGCAACCAATCTTTCTTAAATCCAAGGACAAGTGTGTTTGGTTTCATACGCCCAAGACCAGCAGCCTAAAATATAAGAAAAATACAATTTTAAAGATATACTTAGTCTTTTAGGAAAGTCATAGTAATAGGAATTTTCTCAGTTATATATTTTGAAAATAGCCATTAAAACCTCTAAGCAAAGGGCTAAATGCATTGCTGGTTACAGTTCTGAATCATATCAATATTAAATGCCCCAAGAACCAATTAATCACTTCTTTTGTAAGATTTTAAAATTCGATTTTCAGGGTGTGTGTATTATTGTGGTAAAAAAAAAAATTAAAACATTTTGCCATTTTAACCACTTAAAAATGTACAATTCATTGACATTAATTATATTCACAATGTTATATAACTAACCTCACCATCTATTTCCAAAACTGTCACATTAGAAATTCTGTAACCATTAAGCAATAATCACTCATTCTCAACTTCCTCCAGACCTGGTAACATTGCCTTTAGTCTCTAAGAATTTGCTTATCCTAGATATTCCCTACAAGTGGAAATATCAATGTATAGTGCCTGAACTATACACCAAGAGCATCATGTGGAAACTTTTTGGAAATGCTAATTCTTGGGTCTTACCTCTGACCTACTGAAATAATTTCAAAGGTGGGGCCTAGCAGTGTGTGTTTTAACAAGTTTACTAGGTGATTCTCATGCATAATGAAGTTTAAGAACCATTGCTCTAAGAAAATATTTTCTTCCATGACATTTATTAAATAAATAAGTAGTTATCAAAATGTTCCTATAAACAGTAGAAAAGCATCAAGATTTACCCACTAGAACCAACTTTATGAACGGGAGTCACATTCTACTGGAATTATTTAAATATTTTACACACAGAGGTGAATAATAAATAATCATGAACCTCCGCCTACCTTAAAGTGAACAATACAAACATTCATCAATGTGTCCCATGTATCTTTCTCATGCGCCCTTTGTATTTTCACTATGTATTCCATTAGACACACATAGGTATATATTTTAAACTTACATATTTAAAAAGTTTATATTTTAAAATTATTCATAAAACTTGCAGTTTTTCCTTAATACTTTTTCAAGTTTATTTTTGTTAATATATATAGCTCCTTTTACCATTATATAGAATTCCATTGTATTATTACACCACAAATTCAATTTTGTGATTGACAGCTGAAGGCTGAAGTTCCTTTTTTCCCCCCCACTATCACAAATGATGTTGGTAACAAGTTTTAGATAGCCTTTTTACGTGGTAAATTTCCTCTAAGGTATACACTTAAGAATGGAATGTCCTAGGGTACCCATGTCCTAGGATATCCACACTTTGAAATTTGCAGGACATTGCCAAGTTGCTATCCAACGTGATTGTCTAATCTACTACATAGTTCAAAGATTCCTATTGCTTTACATAATTTTTAACACTTGGCAGTCTTAATTTTGGTTACTCTGATTAGTATGCAGTTTTAATTTTTATTTCTATCATTTAGGTTTCCTCTTCACCTTGTATCTTTTGCTCCCTTTTTTCTCTTACTAATTTACTAGTGGCCCGGTGCACAAATCCGTGCACATTGAAAGGAAATTAATTAGAAGAAATATTTTAAGAAATATTTAATATCACTACTTGCCCTTTTCCTATAATAGAAGTGTCAACCAAATTCATCATCAACAATGACAGATTGAAACACACGCGTATGATTGGTGCCAGTGAGAGCTTTATATATACATAAATATATATATATATGTATATATATATATATATATATATATATATATAAATTTGCTTAATTAGACCTGCTTTCTGATTTAGCTAAACTTTTTCCAGCCCAGAGAAGCACCCCAACTTCTCTTCCAGGTAATTGTTAGCAGTAAACATCAATATGAAGCAGATTATTATTGTAGATCATGCAGGGAGAACAAAGGGTAAATTATTTAACTGCAGCAGTTGTCTGACTATATTCTGCACAGTGAGAAAACCTGAAGTCATTTTCAAGGTCCACCATTTCTTCCTTCTTTTTAGTGAGATCAAGTTTCTAAGCTTTCTAAATCTCCATTTTCCAGCTAATGAAAATAGAATTCCACCAAGTCTCCTACCTACCTATTCCAGGACTTCTGTAAGAATCAAATGAGATGAGGCGCAGGATAACACTTCACAGACATTTGGTTAAAGTGTAAAATGTTTCCACCTGTGTTCCTGGGCTGAAGAAACTCCAAGGAGGATAGTCAAGAGGGAGAAGAAGCTGGGCGTTGCTATGTGACGTCATTACCAGGCGCCCACAGCTACCGTTTCCAGGCTGGGCTGGGCTGTGGGCTGCATTTTACACCATGGGGTCTCGGCAGTGTGGGCTTAGATTTGGTGGGGTGTCACTGTGAAGTGATGATGGGGCCTGTGTCCCACTTGGGGGAAGCTGAGTATTGCTTTGTGGTCACCAGGCCCATGGTGCCATTTCTCTGTGAATGGCCAGTGCCGTGTCACAGC
This sequence comes from Lasiurus cinereus, assembly GCA_011751065.1. Taxonomy (NCBI): domain Eukaryota; kingdom Metazoa; phylum Chordata; class Mammalia; order Chiroptera; family Vespertilionidae; genus Lasiurus; species Lasiurus cinereus. Next base: position 672,794 of record JAAGEH010002531.1, read on the forward strand.
ATCTCCTGCATTGAGTGTCTGCCTCCTGGTGGTCAGTGCATGTCCTAGTGGCCGGTCGGATGGTCGGACACTTAGCATATTAGCCTTTTATATATATACTATAAGCCCAATGCATGAAGTTTCATGCCAGAATGGGCCTTCCTTTCCCTGGCTGCTGGCACTGCTTTCACTCCAGCCAGAACTGCTTTTCTGACTTCCCATACTGCCCAGAGCGGCTGGGGCCATGTGGAATGCCTGCATTTTCACCATGGCAACAACACAAGCATCCCGCTCCCCAGCTGCTCGGTGCCTGCATATGCAAATTAACCCATTATCTTAGTTGGGTGGTGTTGTAGGTACGGTCAATTTGCATCTTTCTCTTTTATTAGTATAAATAGATAGTATTGCTTTATACATGGTGGACAAAAGTAGGTTTACAGTTGTTCGTATGGAAAATTATATGATAGTTAATAATACAAGTACTAATAACTGTAAATCCACCCTGTATATTCTGATCTATCTCCGTTGGTGTGTCCTTTTTTCATTTTCATTATAAACAAGAAAGCATTGTCTCATTTTTTAAAAAGTCTTTCCTATATTTTCTTATGAAAGTTTTTAAAAATACAGGTCTTTAATTCATGGATAATCAATTGTCCCAGCTCATCCTTTCAGTGCCACCTTGGTCAAATATTCAATTTCCTAAATGGGTGGCTCTATATCTCCTATTTTATTTTATTGCTACTTCAATACCACAGTGTCTTAATAACTATAGTCTCATGACATCTGCCAAAGCAACTCCTCTCTCACCCCTCTTATGAATCCTGAGGATTGCCTAACCCAGTGGTCGGCAAACCGCAGCTGGTGAATCACATGCAGCTCTTTGGCCCTTTGAGTGTGGCTCTTCCACAAAATACCACATGTAGGCATGCACGTACAGTGCGAATGAAGGAGTACCCTAATTAAGTTAATGATGTACTTACCTATATAGTTTAAGTTTAAAAAATTTGGCTCTCAAAATAAATTTCAATCGTTGTATTGTTGATATTTGGCTCTGTTGACTAATGAGTTTGCCGACAACTGGCCTAACCTATTCTTAACCCTGTATTTGTCAAGTTTTAAGAAACACAAAACAGAAAGGGCTTAGGTGACAGTACTGAGCCTTCAACTTCAATTTAGCAAAACAGCTCCACAATTAACACAATGAGAAAGCTTCTTTTGAAGTAAGGGGTTCCTATAAAAAATCTGTTGGTAAACACTGTATCAACCCATTTTTTTGCTTCCCACAACCTTAAGGGGAGAGGAAACTGAGTTTCAGAGAATTTTATTAACCTGCTTAGTCCAAAATCCATAATAAGGAAGCTGCAGTGCTAGCTTTTAAACCTACAACTGATTCTAAATCCCACAATCAGACAACTACTATGCCATAACACAAAACTGAAAAAGAAGTTTAAGTTCAGTAATAGTAAATAAAGAGTGAGAAATATAACAAAGAACCAGAATTTAAAAAAAAAAAAAAAAACTAGAGTAGGGGCTGCCATTACAACATACTCCTACAAAAAAAAAAAAAAACACACAAAAAAAAAAAAAAAAAACAATATGGTTAGAGAAATAGGCTAAGATAATAGGTTCTTCAATAAGCCAAAAGCACATTGAATTATACAAATCTTAGTAGTTTACTTTAATAAAGATATTTTAAAAGGTTTACCATCTATATCAATATGAAGAATGAAACCTAGAATAAGAGCTTTTAAAAGCTTACAATAAACTAAAATGTCATTTGAAAGGCATAAGAAATTTACCTGCATCAAATACTGTGCTCCTTCTCTCAAGTCATCTGCATGTACGGGAGCATAAAAGGCTTTCATTTTGTTTTTAATAAGCCACCGCTGATATTTAGCTTGATCAATGGACATCTCTTTCATGGCTTGTCTTCGAGGCCCCTGTAAGGTAAAAATATTAATATCTTTAATTGAAAGATAATCTATTCCACACTTATAAAAATCTATTATATTTATTGGCTTAAACAAGGTACCTAAATATTGGGGGTTGGGGAGAAGAGTATAATAATGGCATTTCATTTTCATGTAAGTGAATTCTTTCCAATATAAAAAGATGGAATTAATGAAACAGTAAAGGCACACAGGGAGTGCTTGTAGAAGAGAGAATAGAAGAGGAAGAAACACAGACTGAAAAACAAGACATTTTTTATATTAAGTAAATGCAAGTAAAAGTTATCGAATCTGGAGCAAAGATTATGCAGAAAAAGAGCTGTCTGTTGTTCCACAGAAAGTTTCCCAGCTTGTTCTGTTTGTCCCAAATGTATGTTATTAATTTTCAGTAACCTAGAAATATTATTGAAAATCAAAGTGAGCTATACAATATAAATGCATTTTTTCTTCACACTTCTGTTAAACAATGAAATAATAAAGGACATCTTTCTTTCTCATTGTTGTTAATCCTTACCTGAGGATATTTTTTTCCATTGCTTTTCAGAGTGGAAGGAAGAGAAAGAAGAAGTGGGCGGGGGGAGACATCCACTGGATGCCTCTCGCATGGGCTTGACAGGGGACAAGGACCCAACCCACAACCCAGGAGTGTGCCATTGACCAGAAATGGAACCCAAGACCCTTCAGTGCTCAGGCTGACACTCTAGCCACTGACCCACACTGGCCAGGACAGGAAATGAGCTTTTTACACTTGCAATTCAATTTGATCCTTGCAAGCAACACATAAATGCATTATATACAAACTAGAGGCCCAGTGCATGAAATTCATGCATGGGGGAATGGGGGGGTGGTGTGAGTGTCCCTTAGCCCAGTCTGCACCCTACCCAATCTGGGATCCTTCTCACAATCCCAATCCAGGACTGCTAGCTTCCAACTGCTCGCCAGCCTCTGCCTAACTGCCCCTGCTTCTGCCTGCCAATCTGATTATCCTTAACTACTCCCCTGCCAGCCTGATCGACACCTAACTGCTCCCCAGCCAGCCCGATTGTCTCTAACTGCTTTCCCCTGCTATTCTGGTTGCCCCTAACTGTCCTCCCCTGCAGGCCTGGTCACTCCCAACTGCCTCCCCTCCTGCCCAGTCACCCCTAATTGCCCTCCCCTGCTGGCCCTGTTGCCCCCAAATGCCCTCCCCTGTAAACCTAGTCCCCCCCAACTGCCATCCCCTGCAAATGTGGTACCTCCCAACTGCCCTCCCCTGCAGGCCTGGTCCCCCCAACTTCCTTCCCCTGTAGGTCTGGTTCCCTTCAACTGTCCTCCCCTGCAGGCCTGCGTGTCCCACCTTCCCCCGCAATTACCCTCCTATATTGGCCCAATCACCCCTAACTGCCCTCCCTACTTGCCTGATCATCCACAGCTGCCCTCCCCTGCAGGCCTGGTATCCCCCTAATTGCCCTTCCCTGCAGGCCTGGTCACCCCCAACTGGCCTCCTCTGATGGCCTGGTCCCCTCTAACTGCCCACAACTGCCCTCCCCTGCAGGCCATCTTGTAGTGGCCATCTTGTTTCCACATGGGGGCGGCCAGCCATCTTGTTTTCTTGGAGTGATGGTCAATTTGCATATTACTCTTTTATTAGGATGTATAAAGCAAAAATCTAAAACTAAGTTTAAAAGCATTCTCTAATTGCACATGAATAAGTAAAAGAAAATACAACTTATCTTTCCTCCTAGAAAAATTGTCCCATATATAATTTCTTATGCTCAATATCCCAACTTGAATTGATGAACTTGGAGACAAACTAGAAAACTCCTCAGGTCCCAAGTGGGATCAGTGCCTTACTGTGTTCTTCCACCACCCTACACACACACACAACACAGCTTTGACTTTGCTACTATTTAAGTAGAAGAGCAAATCTAACAGGGGCTTGGACATGGGCATACAACACACATTTCTAGCACCACACAATAGAATTTGGGAGACAAGCTAATCTGATAAATAATTACTCCAATTTCTTATGCAGAACAGGTGATCCATCTTCTAGTGACTGTTTTCAATAGGCAAGATGCAAAAAAACAGAAAACTACTTTTGGACAAATGTTTATCACTATTTTTAATATTTTTTTACTCATGGTTAAAACAAAAAATAATGAATAATGAAAAGGGTTTGAACTTGTAAATTCAGTATTTGCTCTACTCTTCTTATATACTGGATATTAGAATATTCATGGTGATTTGTCTACCTCCTCCAACTTTTTTTTCCTGGTAAGTAAATATTTCCAGTGTTCCCAGGTCTTTATGAGAAATATCAGTAAGAAAAAATACATACTACATTTCATTTAGCCCCCTTACTTAGTTATCAAGAAGCTACTTTGCCTAACCAAACCATTCTATAAGGGCAATATAGTTTGCTAAATCTACTCAAAATAAATAAGAAAAACAATTAAGATTTCAAATTCCAATATTGTTTTAGAAATAAGATTTTAAAACAGTTTAGCAGCAAAAACATTATAACAAAAATAACTGCCTTTTTCAAAAAACACATAAAACAGATTTGTTTATCTTATCAGATTATTTCAGGTTTAGGAAGCCCCACAAATTAGAAATTATATACACAGAGTAAAAAATGTTTTCATATAGAAAACAAAACAAACACTTACCATATGAACATGACCACAGATCATCAAACCAACATTTTTTGTGAAATCATGGACAAGATGAAGTAGAGCTGGGCGTGAGTTTGGAGCACCTGTCATAACAAGACACTGTGGCCTAATTTAAGATTGAACATAAAAACAAAATTAGAGTTTAGATTTTTGGCAACATGGACATGACTTTAAATTGTTTCTCTAAGAACATATTATTATACTAGAATTTATTTCATTTATGTAAGTGTCCTCAAGACACAGGCCACAGGATTCTCATAAAAGATGCCTTTTAGCCAGGGTTTCTTGATATATGAGAAATGTAGAAACAGAAACTTCTTAGAACAAACATCATCCAAATGTTCTTCAAAAGTAATAGGTAATATTATATATCAAAATTGTGGTAGTTATTAGAGGGAAATGACCATAATGATTAAAAATTATGTAACAACTTTGCATCTTCTAAAGGTAATAAATATCCCAGTTCTTTTATGGAATTCATAAAACTTCCTCAGAGTATGACCTTGCCTTCATGTAAAAAAACAGGTCACTGTCCTTCTTAGCTTGATCACATGATAATTACTAATACTTCTGCTTTGTAAAATTAGTCCTCTCTATTCTAGCTTAATTTTTATGGCTGCTGCCATATAAGTAAAAGCACCTATGGTGAAAAAAAGGCTTCTATTTGGACTAAAAATTTTAAATCTAATTAATTAAGGTGAGAACAAAAATTCAATTAAAATGACAGTAGCATGACTTTGATATTTATTTTCCCTGAGTAAAAACAGAAATCAGTTTTTTGATGAAAAAATATTTAGGTATCTTTTTTATAAGTTCAAACAGATAAATTCAAATTTGTATAATTAAAACAAAATAATAAAAAGCAAATAGACTAAAAATTCTGCTTAATCACTAATTATTAGGGTAGTTACTGACCATACTCATAAAATAAGCATGAAAACCTAAATAAAAAAAGAAAATATACTAACATTCACAATTTTAGCAACTATTTCATTACTTTTTCTTTTCTGGTTTCCCTTCTTCTCTGAGGTCAATAAAAATATTTAAAATAAATAAATCAAAGTCTTCCGGTGAGTCCTGGCCTTCTTGCTCCTCAGTAGTTAGAATGTTGGCCCAAGCACCACAGGGTCACAGGTTTGATTTTTGCTCAAGGGCACATACCTGGATTGCAGGTTCAATCTCTGGATCTGGTTGGGACATGTTTGGAAAGCAACCAACCAATGTATCTCTTTCACCGTGATATCTCTCTCTCTCTCTCTCTCTCTCTCTCTTCCTTTCCTCCCTCTCTTCCACTTTCTCTCTCTAAAATAAAATTTTAAAAAATCAATGGAAAAATATAAAAATAGAAGTCTTCAGATGACATTTTGTAGATGATAATTTACCTCTTTGTAAAATTTGATAACTAAGAACCTCAACCTTGTTCTTGAATAAACTGCCCAAGTCCACCAACAACAAATATTCTATGTATACTTTTAGAGAACTTCTCATGAAATACCAGTATAGAAAAATGTTACAGAACAGTAAGTGAATAACTGATTGCCACCTAAGAAAAATGTTTCTATATTACCTTATCACTTACCTAAAGTTTTTCACATGGTCTTCCACTCCAGAAAGACGAATGGAATGCTGCAGTGCACTCAGGTAAGTCAGGGCTTGTGTGGAGGATCCCCAGTTCACATCTGTGGGAATAGAGAGTTCATGCAGAACACCAATATTAACAGCCAATCAGTAACCAATGAGACACCCAGAGAAGTAAACGATGCTTTCCTGTTTAAAAAGTCAATTGCTAAAATAAACTATTATAGTTGAAACTTTTAAATAGTTTAAGTTCACAGCATGATATTATGAAAATGCTAATGTGAACTATAATTGCATTTAAAGAGAAAGTACAATTGAAAAAATACGGAGATGACAGGGCTGCAGACATGCTCTGTGTGCAATTCAAGAGTCTTTTATAAATAAAGGAAACATTTTAAAATTGTTTATATTGCCAAAAGTTAAAAGAAAAAGAGGCAGCTCTCCAAATGTTATTTATAGAACTTAACAAGTTTAAGTTATTTTAACAGGCAATTTTTTATTTTTATTTATTTATTTATTTATTTATTTATTTATTTATTTATTTTAATTTTTTATACATATCTCCCCATTGCCCCCCTCCCTCCCAAGCATGCCCCAACCCCCCAGTGTCTATGTTCATTGGTTATGCTTATATGCATGCATACAAGTCCTTTGATTGATCTCTTATCTACCTCACCTAACTTTAATCTTCCTGCTATAATTTCACAGTCTGTTGGAAGCTTTACTATCTCTGTATCTATCCTTTTGTTCATCAGTTTATAATGTTCTTTATTATCCCCCAATGAGTGTGATCATGTGATGCTTATCCTTCATTGACTGGCTTATTTCACTAAGCATAAGGCTCTCCAGTTCCAACCAGGTTGCTGAAAATGGTAAGAATTCCTTCTTTTTAATGGCAGCATAGAATTCCACTGTGTAGATGTACCACAGTTTTCTGATCCATTCATCTGCTAACGGGCACCTAAGCTGTTTCCAAATTGTGGCTATTGTAAATTGTGCTGCTATGAACATAGGGGTACATAAATCCTTTCTGATTGGTGTTTGTGATTTCTTAGGATAAATTCCTAAGAGTGGGAAAAATTTTTTTCTTATTGATAAACAGCCTAAACACAAATGACTTTAGGCATTTGTTACTTTAGAGACTTAACAGGCATATTAGAGAAATGATTGCTTCTAAGATGGTTAAAATAATATATTCTTTGTCCGTTTCATTTCTAAAGCCACCACTGTAATCCAAAACCTCATCCTATTAGAATTATTATAGTATAGTAATGTTACCTCACGACTACACTGCAACTACTCTTGTAATCTCTTCCTAACATATTGTTAAGCCAAAATCTTTTAAACCTGTATTACTGGATCTTTCTTCTATGTTACTGGTTATCATAGTGAATAGTGGACCAATCCTTAATATATCTTAGCATCATCTGATGTGAAGATATATCGACAGTTATTAATAAAACACATTTGAGGTAATCTTTGACCATTTCACAGTTAAAACATATTTGTCTAATTTCTCTGCTACATAGTGAGCTAGTGGGAAGATACTAAGACATCTGGTATTTTGTGAATTCCGTGTTTATTACAGGAGGTACAATAGGTAGATCATACATACATATGCTTATTAAGCTATCAAGCTTCTATAGTATTGCAAATCTAATCCTTTCAAATAATAATTCTAAAATTTGTTTAGTGCATCAGAATGTTAAATATATGAATTTGTTATATTTCTACAAATAAGATTAAATTTAATTTATGGGAAAGAATGGGATTCCATAGAACATGTCGTAATTCTTTCATTCAAATTACATGTATTTGGAAATAAAATATTTGAAGTTTTATACAGCCCTGACCAATTTGGCTATATACAGTACCACTTAATTATATATCAGATGATGCTTATATATGGAAAATAACAAAGAACTTCTAGGTGTTTCTAGCTTGAAATACTAAATAGGAAAAGTTACTGACCTGGCTTTTTATAGGTAACGTAAATATATAGCCCAAGGACTATCACATATGTCAGCAATGCAGCCCACCAATTAATGACAAACATCACTATGCAACAAAGAACTGCTCCAATAAGCGATATCCACATGTTGTAGTATTTGAATGCAGGTCGCCATCCTATCAATAACAAATAAAATAGATAAATACAAGTCAGTCACATATCTCATCTGCTTTAGAAAATAGTTCATATATATGTATGCCAAAAATAAGTTTCTTTATGGCTGCTCCAAGAGAGGGCTTTAAACATAACAGTAAAGTCATAGACCATAGATCATGATTTCATAATTCTTAATGGCCATTAAAAGGGCACACCTATTTACTTCCACATTATTTTACTAGTTCTGTATCCAGTAAACTCTTTACCCAAAAAAAGTATAAATCAGCCTACCACAGTAAACACTTAAAAAGTGTTTTAAAAAGAAGTTTAAATTGAATCATAATTAGTATGGTGACTTTCTTTCTTGATTTTTAGTATGAGACATATCCATATTCTAATGAATATACCAACCAGTTTGAACAAAATGTTCTTGAGCATTGTTAAAAATTCATCTATTTACTAAAAACAACAACAAAACACACCTAAGAGTTAATAATAAAAACGTATCTTCCCATTTGGTGAATTATTAATGAATTAAGCTTCACCCTAGAAAATGTTGAAGACCATGTTTTAAAATGTTTATTCATACTTAGTTCCACAGGCAAAACTATTATTGTTAAGTCAATTCTATACAATTTGTAATGTTTTTAAAATTAAACTTTTAATTTTGAGATAATTATAAATTCACATAGAATTCTAAGAAATAACAGAGAGATTCCAGTTACCCTTACTTTGTTTCTCCCAATTATAACATCTTACAAAATGATACTATAACTTTACAACTAAGATATTGGTATTCATACATTCAAATTAAAGCAGATTTTTAATTTAATAAATATATATATTTTTAAAAGTTCAACACAGCCCTAACTGGTTTGGCTCAGTAGATAGAATGTCAGCCTGCGGATTAAAGTGTCCCAGGTTCGATTCTGGACAAGGGCATGTACCTTGTTGCGGGCACATCCCCAGTGGGGGGTGTGCAGGAGGCAACTGATCAGCGTTTCTAATTCTCTCTCCCTCTCCTTTCTTCTCCGTAAAAAAAAGAAAAAGAAAAAGAAAAAGAAAAAGAAAAAGAAAAAAAAATCAATAAAATATAAAGAAGTCCAACACAAAGATTCCTGTATTACACTTTTACAGCCACACCCATCTCTAAAATTTATATTCTTAAAAGTAAAATATGAAACTAAAGTATTTGTATACTTTATTCTTTCCTATTCTGAGAGACTTTTAGGTCGCTAAAAGGAACATTACTTTTGTTCTTTCATTTCCTTCCTTGAGGTCTAACTGGTGTCATGGTTTATAACAAAAATTCCCTAATAGAAAGTATTTTCAGTTGATAAAGACCTCCTATGTAAGAACTCCATAGAACTCACTGTGTTAAAAATATTTCTGAAAGGTTAACTATTTATATAGTACTAGAGGCCTGATGCACAAAATTCGTGCACAGAGGTGCATGTCCCTGAGCCCAGCCTGCACCCTCTCCAATCTAGGACCCCTTGAGGGATGTCCGACTGCCCGTTTAGAGATCCTATTGGGATCGGGCCTACACGGGCAGTCGGACATCCCTCTCACAATCCAGGACTGCTGGCTCCCAATTGCTCACCTACCTGCCTTCCTAATTGCCCCTAACCACTTCTGCCTGCCAGCCTGACCACCCTCTAACCACTCCCCTGCAGCCTGATTGATGCCTAACTGCTCCCCTGCCAATCTGATTGCTTCTAATTGCCCTCCCTAGTGGGCCTGGTCACCCCAAACTGCCCTCCCCTGCAGACCTGGTCCCCCCCAACTGCCTTCCCCTGCAGGCTTGGTCCCCCCTGAGCTACCCTCCTCTGCAGGCCTGGGTCCCCCGCCCAACTGCCCTTCCCTGCAGGCTTAGTCACCCCCAACTTCCCTCCTCTGCCAGCCTGGTCACCCCTAACTGCCCTCCCTTGCAGACCTAGTACTTCTCAACTGTCCTCCTCTGCTGGCCATCTTGTTGGAGTGACAATTTGCTTATTACTCTTTTATCAGATAGGAAGATAGAGGCTTGTTGCACGGGTGGGGACTAGCTGGTTTCCCCTGAAGGGTGTCCGAGATCAGGGTGGGGTTCCCTTGAGGCATGGGGCAGCCTGAGCAAGGGGCCTGTGGTGATTTGCAAGCTGGCATGCGCCTTGGCAACCCAAGTGGAGGCCCTGGTATCTAGGATTTATCTTTTATAATTAAAACTTTCTAGCCTTGACAGGAGGCAGGGAGGGCCAGGGCAGGGCAGAAAGCTTGGGTTCCTCCATCACCCAAGAAACCCAAGCCTCCTACTCACTCCCTGACTGCAGCCATCTTGGTTGGGTTAATTTGCATACTTGCTCCTGATTGGCTGGTGGGTGTGGCTTATGGGCATAGCAGAGGTATGGTCAATTTGCATATCCTCTTATTAGGATGAAACCCTAATGTACAAATAGACTGAACAGAGGTACAACCAAACTGGTTGCTATGACATGTACTGACCACTAGGGTGTGCGTATGGGTCATGATAGGCATTGGCCATGGTGGATCAGGTGATGGGGGGGTACACCAGACCAAGACAGGGCACCAGTTGTCATCAGGTTGAGCCTCTGGTGCTTACTAAGAATTCTTTGCTCCCATGCACTGTGGTCCTGCCTGGTGCTTGCACCTGCTGCTAGTGACAGCTGGAGCCCTCGCTTGCACCTCCCCCTGCTCTTGAGGGGTGACTGGGGCCAGGAGCTGCCTCTCACCCACTGCTGGTGATGGTCCCACTCGCACTCACTGCCATCACCAGAGCTGCCGCTTATACCTACCGCCAGCCCCTGGTGCAAACAACAGGTGCAAGCAGCAGCTGCCAGCCCTAATTGCCCCTAAAAGTTTCTCCACCTCCCCTGGCTCCTGAGTGGCAATTGGGACAGCAGCTGCCATTATCACCCGCTGATGGCACCAGCCCTGCTTACACCCACTACTGGAGCCACCCTAATCACTCCGCACTATCAGCACAATGGGAGCAGTGGTGGCGGGAGTGAGGCTGCCAGCAGATGGGACTAGGGACCATGGCAGGAGGGGCCAGCTGAGACCCACCCCTGTGCCCACTGCAGCCTCATGGCCCACAGTTCCTTTCAAGGTGCACGAATTCTTGCACTGGGTCCCTAGTATTATAATATTCTTAGAACTGAAAGACAAAACAGATAAATAAAAGCCAAACAAAAAAGAAAAGTCTTTCTAGTAAGAGTATTATTAGTAAACTTCACAATAAGAGATCTTTGAACACTCAATTTGATTCAATTATAAAGGCAGACTGAACATTAATGAGTTAATCCCACACATACTATTTTTTAAAAAGTGTTAGTTTTATTTCCTCTAAAATAAAAGATATTATATTTAAAAAACTTTTTAAAAGTGTAAAATCACCTGGAGATTTTGCAAGTGATGCATGGAATACTGAAAAATTGATCAGTGCATAGGATGCAAGGAAGAAGTTAGAGATAATTGGAGCAATAACATTCAGTTCAGCTGCAAAAGAAACAAAGCATATTTACTGACATATTAGACATTTAACTTTTCAAAATTATGAATTATTTCAAAACTTCAGTAATGGCATAAAGCTATTCCTATATTGGCCATTCAGATTTAATAACTACATTTTGCCATGTACTTTACTTTTCAGAAATTAAATCTGAAGTGTACTGTTGAAACCCCCTGTATACATCACTTTTCCAAAACTGGTATATTCTTTTCCCAATGCTTCATAGTTTTACTACATACATAGTCAATCAGTATTATGTAGTAATGTTTGGGTGGTTTAAGTTACATGCAATTTGACTTTACACTTTCTATATTTGAAGTTTATCCATACTGTTAAATGAAAACCAAGTTCATTATTTTTTACTGCTAAATATTATTCAGCAATTTTGTTCTTCCACTGATAGGTATTCAGGTTGCTTCCATTTTTTACTATTATAATTAACACTAAAAATATTTTTATATATAAGCATAAATACAAGTTTCTGTAGAGTACATTCCCCTAAAGAGAATTGCTGAATTTTGGGAAATTTTACTAAATGTTGTCAACTTGTTCTCAAAAAGCAGCTATACCAAATATATACCAAACATTACATGAGAGTTAGTTTACATACCTGATAGTATAATCAGACTTTTAATAAAAGTCAAATGGACTGGTGATCAGAGGCAAAGAGCAGGTAAGAAGAGCCCCACTTTTACAGGAGATGCTGAAATCCTTTTCTTTGTACTATTAGTGAATTTTTTTAGGGATAAGAACCTAACAGTTCTTTCTACCCCTAATAGGGATTTAGTGATAGTAAAAATATAAGAAAATACGTATTTACTGTATTTTTAAGCACTGTTTCTTTTGGTCAGAAACTAATTTAGTAAATTAGGCAAAGTAACATTATGTTTAGAGCTAACATTATAAATACACCAAAATCTACACTAGTACACTATTTGACTAACCAATTAAGATGAATCCAAGTGCAATTAAGAATGTTAAGATGTAACCACGAAGAGGTTCGTTATTTTTCCCATAACCTTTAGCAAACATCTGGAAAGCTGGGTAGATGTTGTCCTTGCATAGAGCCTAATGAAGAAATGTAAACAATAAAATAAAACATTTCTAAATCAGACACACAGATTTGCTTATAGTTACAACTGGTTAAGTCAGGAATGGAGCCCCTATTTCCAATTCTTTGTCCTTTTGATTTCCCTAGCTCATACTGTTTCACCTATATACAGGAGAGTCACACATTTTAAGAATCAGAAAGAGTATAGAATACCTGAAGTTTTTATCCACCTTACTCCCTCCCATGATGAAATTCTTTTATGAAGAAGGAATCAGAAAAAAAGGCATACAAATAGAAGAAATTTAGAAGCTTGAGAAGTATGAGAGATGGGAACTGCTTAGTCCAAATGCTAGATTAAAGCAGGTAAGAATCCTAATTACAGAGCTTAATTATTTTTCTTAAAACAATACTACAAACTGGTTGAGGTTCTTTGTGTGTGTGTTTTTTTGTTAATCTTCACCCGAGGATATTTTCTCCTTGACTTTTAGAGAGAATGGGATAGAGGGAGAGATACAAAGAGATAGCAACATCTCTATAAGAGAGACAAATTGATTTGTTGCCTTCCACATGCACTCCAACTGGGGCCAGGGACTCGGCCTGTAACTGAGACATGCCCTTGACCAGAACTGAACCCTCAGTCCTTAGGTCAACACTCTAACCACTGACCCAAACTGGCCAGGACCTGAAAACTGTTTTAAGAAAGATATCCTACATCTTTACCATACTAACTGGCTACAACTACAACATTAAAAACAAAGCTGCAGAATCAACATTTTGTTGATTTGATTTAGTAATAAAAAATATTTCCTATTCAGCTATTCATTTAATGCTCATTAAAGGGAGATAATATCCATCTTATTCATCATTACATTCAATGTGTAGCACCTATTAGGCATTCAAACATCTGTAAAATAAAACATTTAGGTTGGTGTCATGCTATTGGAAACAAAATACTTTAATTCTTCTGACTTACCGTCTCGGACCATACTTCTTATCTTTGATACAATGTTATGAAAATTTATACTAACAGAAAATGTCCAGAAAAGCAAAAACTCTTTACTATTTCCAGAGACACAATTCAAAGACTACACCTTAATAGTATGTAAATGCACAAATGTTATATAAGTATATATATTCAAAAAATATATATATTCATATCATATTCATAAAATTAAATATACCAGTTGATGTGTGTGTGTGTGTGTGTGTATGTAATAATATACATTTGGGATTGACAGAAATAATTAATTTAAAAATACTAACAATCTCACCAGATTATATTACCTAAACTCTCCTTTAATAAAGATTGTAATATAAAAGTACTTACCTGAAATATTTTGGGAGCACTCACAAGGGATGCTAATGCAGAAGAAAGAGTGGCTGAAAAGATACCTGCAGAAATCAATGGAGCAAATCCTGACACCATGCTCATTACCTTAAAAAAAAGGAATAAAATGGAAAAATAAGTCTTAAAAAATAATTAAGAAAAGAACACAATACTATACATCATTATTCTAATGAAGGAGATAGTAATAAATTGTTATGGGCATTACAAATTTAGAAATAGATCTACCACTAGCTTTTACCTTAAAAACTTTTTATTTTATGAAATTGCAGACACACAATGACAGAGAGAAGAGCATATTGAGCCATCAAGGATCCATCACCCAGTTTCAACAATGACCTACTTAGAGTCAATCTGCACATTATTGTGAATCAAACTACAGGTATCATCTATATACAGTGGTACCTCGAGATACGAGTTTAATTTGTTCCGTAACCTTGAGGCGTGGGAAACTATGAGATGCTCGAGTCTTGGTAAACTGGTGGGTCGTGTGCAGCCGGCCGATCTGCGCGATTACTCCTATCTCAAATGTTGCTCGTATTTCAAAGCAAAAATCGCTCACTCGATGGCTCGTATCTCAAAAATCTCGTATGTTAGGGCACTTGTATCTCGAGGTATCACTATACTAGTATATGAAAGCCTAAGCAACTAGCTGACTGGTAGCTATGACACACACTGACCATCAGGGGGCAGACACTCAACGCAGGAGCTGCTGAGCTGTAGTGTCTTGGCAGCTATGGTTCTCGAATGATGCATCCAGAATCAGAGAGGAGGGAGCCCAATTCCAGGGTACATCACCCAAAAATCACCCTCTCACAATTGGGACCCCCTCAAGGGATGTCGGAGAGTGGGTTTCAGTCTGATCTCTGCAAGCCAGGCCGAGCAACCCCAATGGCTCCCACTTTGGGTCTGGCTCCCCACCAGGCCTCTAGCCCATTGCAGAGGTCATGGGTCTGGCCCTTTCAGAAACTTTTCAATTCAATTCAATGAGACATGAAGGACCTACTGGCTGCAGCCCTGACATCTGGCAGCCATGCCAGCCCATTCACTTAATATCGATTTCCAGTGGAGGCAGCAAATTTTCCCACTACCACTGTTGGCCGTGGCTTTCCTCATTCTGGGTGGACAGTAGCGCCAGTGGGCAACCTCTGGAGAGGGAAGGAGGCGAAGGACCAGCTCAAGAGGGAAGAAGGAGGTTCCTGCTGCCACAGGGCTCCACCTGAGTGGAAAGACCTGGATAGGAGCCTATATTGAGCAGGGTCCTGCCCCAGGCCGACTACATTCCAGGCTAAGTAAATCCTGTTTGCTAATAATTACATTTTGCAGTTCAATGCCTACAAGTTGTCAGTTACTGCCAAACTTAGGGTAAAGTGAGATGAAAGAAGACAGATACAAAGAGAAAGTGACATAATATTGGGAGAAAAGCAGCTATTCCAAGATTCCTCTCGCAATCTGGGACCCTTCAGGATATTGGAGAGCCAGTTTTGGCCTGATCCCGGCAGGCCAGGCTGAAGTACCCCACCAGTGCACAAATCTGTGCACCAGGCTTCTAGTGTGCATATAAGATCTTTGGTTAATTTCTTCCCACCCTCTCTCCTCCCACTTTCCCTCTGAGATTCGTAAGTCTGTTCCATGTTTCCATGCTTGTGTGTTGAGAGTCTGCTCCTGATGGTCAGTGCACATCATAGCTACTGTTTGAATGGCCAGATAGTTACTTAAGCTGTAATATATATAAATGGGTAAGAACCTTTAAAACCTGTAACTGCAAAGCCACTGTCACCGTTTAAAAACTAATTTCTTTACGGCACCAAATAGCCACAAAGCATTCAAATTTCCCAAACTGTCTTGCTTTTCAAACTGGTTTATGCAAATCAGGATTGGCAAAAAGATTATACTTTACATTTAATGTGTCTCTTAAAAGTCGTTTTAAATCAGCAGGCTCATCTTTTCCTTTACATTTTATTATTTTTATGTCATTTCTCCTACAAACCCACCCCTCCACCCCATTCTGCATTTTGCTAACTGCATTTCCACTTTGTTGTTTAACCTGTTTCTTCTCAACTCTGAATTTTAGTCAACTGCTAAGTAGATATTGAGTTAATCAGATTGATGTACAAATTTTCGGGCCAGAATATTTCAAAGTGATATGATATATTTCCATCAGGAAGGTTATTTTTTGGATGTTAAGATAACATATAGGTATTGATTATGATGTTTTTTGATTTTTTGTCTGTGTTTGTTTTGCTTTCCCTATCTTTGCACATGTTCAAACATTTTCCAATAATGAAGTATTTTTTTAAATTGATAGATCATTTAGATCATAAGACAATCAGATAAATCCAAACTGAGGGTACAATATCCAAACTGAGGGGTACAATGCAGAACAACATGCCCTATCTCTTCAAAATGTCAGCATACTGCAAGATTAAAATAGGCAAAGTGAGAACTCCTCTAGGTTAAAGGACTTTAAAATAACATGGTAACTAATTGCATGATCCCTGTTTGGATCCTAAGTGTGGGAAAAATAGCTGTAAATGATATTTGTGGGACAAACAGGGAAATATAAATATGGTATATTTGGATAAAAGTATTTCATCAACATTAAATTGCCTGAACGGGATAATTGTACTATGCTTGTACAGGATGTTTTAAATACTTCAAAGTGACTGCCATGTTGCAATGTCTATAATTCTTATACGAATTCGTGCACCAGTGGGGATCCCTCAGCCTGGCCTGTGGGATTGGGCCAAAACTAGCTCTCTGACATCCCCCAAGGGGTCCCAGATTGTTAGAGGGCACAGGCCAGGCCGAGGGACCCCACTGGTGCACCACTGTGGCTGAGGAGGGATGCTGGAGGTTGGCCAGCGGGGAGGGACCACAGGAGAGCTCCAGGATGTGTGTGGCCCATCTTGCTCAGTTCCGATCGGCCAGACCCCCAACAGCAAGCTAACCTACCAGTCAGAGCATCTGCCCCCTGGTGGTCATGTCATAGTGAGCAGTTGAGTGGCCTTAGCATTTCATTAGCATGTTACGCTTTGATTGGTTGAATGGACAACCCGACAACCGGACACTTGGCATATTAGGCTTTTATTATATAGGATGTTTGAGGAGAGAGAGAATATACATACATAGAAAAATAAGCAATGGAGCAAAATATAAACAACTAGTAAATATAAGTGAAGGCTAGGTACACAGATATTCATTGCACTGTTCTTTCTGCATCTTTGAAATTTGTCAAAATATCAAAATGAGCCCTGGCAGGTGTGGCTGAGTTGGTTAGAGTGTTGTTTCAGGTTTGATTCCCAGTGTGAGGGCACATACTCAGGTTGTAGGTTCAGTCTTAGTAGGGCACATACTTGAAGGCAATCTCTTTCTCACTCTCTCATTTCTATTAATTAGACAATCAGATTTATGCATACAAAACTCCTCTTTATTTGAATGAGTCCATACTAGACTTGATAAAGACAACGTACTTTTCTATTTTAAGACAACAGCAAAGAAATCTGATTGGCATTTCAGCTACTGGGCAGAGACCAACATTTGTGCCTTTCATACACAATATCAATGTCAGAACTGGCCTGAATCATTAGCTGGACATGAATACTTTCTTTCATTCCTATAATTTTGCCTAGTCTTGTGACTAGCAAAAACAAACTTGTGTTATATAATTGGGTTCAATATTTAGAACCACAGAAAGTGCAGTCAATTGCTTGAAATGATACAACAGAAAATAAAAATAATACCATTAAAAATTTAAGTCCCAAATTTTTGATAAAAGAATTTATATATTCTATATAAAATTTATACTTTTCTGAAATATATTAAATCCTTAACTATTCTGCTTAATGTATTTACATAATATTGCAAAAACACTAGGAAGCAAAATTTTTATTTTTTACTTTGAATTAGTAGAATCATCTATTGTAAAAATGTATACCTAATATAAAAATAGATGTTTTAGTCTCCCAAAACCATTACATCTTTGTGTTATTTTCCTTCTAGCATTCTATGACTTATCAAGCAACTCTCAAAATTATCTTAGTAATTCCTTTTCCCTTTATTATTATTTTTTTATTATTTTGTTTAATCCTCACCCGAGGATATTTTTCCATTTTTAGAGAGAGTGGAAGGGAGAGGGAAAGACAGACAGAAATATCAAGGAGAAAGAAACACATCAATTGGTTGCCTCCTGCACATAGCCCAGGTGAGGAGGAGCCTGCCTTTGACCATAATTGCCAAATTATGCCTTTGACCATAATTGAACTCAGGACCCTTCGGTTCACAAGCCAGTGCTCTATCACTCAGGCTAACTGGTTAAGGATCCTTCTCCCTTTATATAACCTATTCTCCATTTCTCAAAACCTGTAACTTTCATAAAAAATAAAATGACCAGAACTTGTAAAGGGGTATTTATATTTAAAGCAATTGAGATACCTTTAATTAGAAAACTAAACTCATTTTGGTTAGTATGGATTTAAACTGCTCAAAATAAAAATTAAATACTTAGGTGTATATCTAACAAAATATGTACAAGGCTTGTATTCTGAAAACTACACAATGCTAATGAAAGAAATCAAAGAAGTTGTAAGTAAATGAAAAAGCATACTGTGTTCATGGATTAGAACACTCAACGTAGTATAAATATGTTAGTGCTCCCTCAAATTGATACACAAGTTTAATAGAATTTAATGGACTTTTTGCAGATAGAATAAAAACATTAGATTATTCTAAAATTTATATGGAAAAGCAAACGGAACTAAAATAGCTAAAACAATTTTGAAAAAGGATAAAATGGGAAAAATCAATCAATCTGATTTGAGGACTTATATAACTACAGTAATCAATAATGTATGGCATTGGTGGAGGAATAAACACACAGACCAATGGAACAGACAGAGAATCCAGAAATAGGTTCAGCAAACATAACCATGTATGCTTGCTTCCTTCCTTTCTGAAACAGTATACTACAAATATTATACTCTTTGTATTACCCTTGGGGGTCCTTCTGCTCTTGAATGGTTTCAGATTTTACCTTTTGTTTGTCCAATTAGTTACCTACAGTTTTTTTTTTTAAATCTAGATATAATATAAAAACAGTCCTCCTTTCTAAGTTATTGCTGTACTCTGAATGATTTGATAGTAGTCTGAGCTCTACATAAATATAGAATGTGTTATAACATAAATTTAATGCTCACCTGGAAGTTGTTCATAAGGCCATAGGAACAAGGATTGCTTTCACAATAAGAAAAGTCAAAGTTTAATTGGCAAGCTGCGGAAGTACAGTTTGTTAGCTCTGTCACAATAGTATCGTTAATGTTCCCGGTGGCATCCCGAACAACACAAGAACCTGAAGCACAAGCAACAATGAGAACAAATAATATAGCTAATGTTTATATTCATTTCAAATTATATATACCCATAAAGAAATTGATACTGACTGCATATAAACTTGCTTATATTAGCATACACTGATTTTACAGTTAAGATAGCTTTATGTGGAACAGAATTTGGAAAGCATCATTGTCCCCAATATTTTAGTGAAATGGAACCGAGTAGTGTTAACACATATACACTTAACAAGCTTGTAAAATATATTTGTTTATAAATGGTATATTAGGAAAACTATTCCCTGACTTATTTGGATAAGATGTCCTTAAGGAAATATAAAAACCTTGTGTTGAAAGAGTTCCACATTGGCAGAGGTATTTTCCTATACTTCAAATACTTTATATTTGAAACCTGCCAAAAATCAACCTTCAGATAATTTCTTCTGTATAGGAAATCAATATGAACATTAATAAATTATAATTCTATAAACTTTTGTCTCAAATAAGTCTAACCTGATATTGCGAAAATATATGGTATCTCAGGTTTGCTTAAAAATAACCTTTAGGGAAGAGTGAATGGATATAGATGAAACAAGATTAACCATGTACTGACAATTCTTAAAAACTTTTTTGAAGCTGGATAATAGTTACATTGGGCTTACTAGAAAACTCTACTTTTGTGCAAAATTGAAAACTCACCTAATAAAAATTTTAAAAGTTTTCTTAAAATTATTTGAAATAACATGATACATAGTAAGTAATAATCTTTTTTTTAGACCTCATATATTTTTACTTTTGAAGTATTTTAACACTACTTATCTGATCATATATAAGGCATTATAGCAAAACCCAAGTGCTGTGACCAGGAATTGAACCTGTGACCTTTTGATGCATGGGGCAACACTCAACCCACTGAGTGACACCAGCAAGAGCTATGCATGTTTCTTTATTCTTAAACTGGAAGCCCAATGCACAAAGATTCGTGTCAGAATGGGCCTTCCTTTCCCTGGCTGCCAACATTGCCTTCGCTCTGGCCAGAGACACCTTTCCGCCTTCCTACGCTGCTCACAGGTCCATAGAAGCCATCTTTGTTGGGTTAATTTGCATGCTCACTGCTGATTGGCTGGTGGGCGTCACAGAAAATATGGTAAATTAGCATATTAATATTTAATTAGGTAGATTTCTTCATCTAACTTTCAGAGCAGTGTTTGAAAAACCATGTTTCCTTAAAGGTACTTCTGAAACCATAGGGACTGAGGGGAGAACTGAGCCCTGTCTATGCCTAAAGCAGTTATGCTTTTTATATGTTTTTTTGTGGTTCATATTCCAAAATATCTTTTGGGGGAAAAAGTTCCATTGCTTTGAACTAGTTACCCAATCACTGGTGTAGAGGCAATCTTTACTGGTCAGCCACTGAAGACCAGGGAGAAAGGGCTACTTCTATTGCTCCAAGGGCTGATGTAGGCAGAATAAAATGAATATGTGGACCAGTAGTGTTAGAGGGTCAGAAACAAACAGAAAACACTTATCTGCTATAACAAATTAGTTTCCAATTTAAAATATAATCATTTGTTAAGTTAAACTAAATTTTCTTTAGCTTATGTATAGAATATCCAAGAATGCTAGGTAGAAACTTTTAAGGAAATAAATATTTTGGTAAGAATACAAATAGCATATAGTTTATTTGTTTTTTAAAAATTAGATTTATCTATGGATTTTTAAGGCTAAATAAAATCTAATTCCTTTTTCAAATTTTAGTTTAACCTGCTACAATAATACTGATTATTGGCTTGTCCAACTCTTATTTACTGATATTTCAATATTACACTTATGAAAATTAGCAGAAGAGTTTGTAAAAACAGTTCTGTCAGGACTTTACAAAAATGACTGAATATATATAGCAAAAAGGACATTTTCTTAGTGAAATACTATGGAAACTTTATTCTATAGTCTATGAATTTAGAATTTGTGATTCTTTAAATTGGTATTAAAATAAGATTTACCTGTGCAATATGCTTAAAACATTTAACTATAAAATTTGAATTAGAGTTTATACATTAAAAGCAATGATTACATTTCAAGGCTATGTTTCCTGGGTAAAGTATACATTTTAATGGAAGTATAATAAATTTGAGACAATTCCTTTAATCACTGCATGCAAATTATATGTGTTAATAGTTATTTAATTTTTTTTCTAGACTAGAATATTTAAAGAACCTACTATTATAAACAGCCTTTAAAGACTTTATTTTAAAAACACACAAACCAAAACCCACTTTACTATAAAAGCAATTCTATAAAGCAAGCACCAGTTATCCTTAATAGTGAAATCTCTAAGCTCCAATTCCATCTTCTATTTTAGAGACTGGTTGACCACTTAAGTCCTTTCAAGTTCTAAAATGCTATGAGTCCATAAATGTAGTAAAATGGTTAAGTATCATTTTAATTCAATTTACTAAGATGTAAGTTTTTAATTCAATGTACTATTTACTGTTCATCAAAATCAGTTTTTATGATAAAAAAGAAAATGCGAGGCATGGCACTTAATCACCTTGAAACAATCTTCATAAAGTAGAATTATGAGAAAATATTAAATAACCACCATAAACAAAAATATTCAAGAATGTGTAAAGATGAAAGTTAAATGCATATACTTTTACATATAAATGATATTTTCTATAAATATATTTTTGAAATTTAAGAGTTTGCAGATAAGTTTTTATATATTTTCTAGAGCATTTGGTGGTTTAGATAATGACTAGATAAAATCACTTACTAGTTTACTTAAACTGTTTTTTAATTAAAATATGCAACACCATGTCTTTTGACTAAAATATTTCTGAATTTAAAAATAACTATAATTTCTGAAACATATAAAGAAATGTAAAGCTATTTACCTACAGATACTGCAATTCCTACGTAAACCACCGTAGTGATTAAAATGGCTAAGAGTGTTCCTTTGGGTATGGCTGACTGAGGATCCTAGAAAACAAGAAGATTTTTTTTTAAGTCTACCTTTAAAAAATAAATATATGTATAACCATTTTAAATATATCATCAATATAGTGCTTTTTACTATAAATAAATACAGTACTTACTGCAAGATCACCTGAGATATTTGCTCCAGCCAGAATACCAGTTGCAGCAGGAAAAAAGATGGCAAAGACAGAAAAAAAAGTCTCTTCCTCTCGAAAATCTGGTCCAAAGTTCTCATTAAATATTTCAGCTGTAGAGAACAAAACATTTTTGGTAATTAATAGATAGGAGATTAGACCATAATAATTTAAGTCAAGTGTAAATGGTATGTATTATGTATGATCCTTGACATTTCTTCAGTTCAAGTAACTGATAAAGTCTTGAATATTTCCTAATTCACATTTTTCTTCTTTTCTTATGAGGGGACAGTGTACACCAAAATGATGATCTGACCTGGGACATTTCCTACTATTCTGTGTACTATCATAATCAAGTTTTGAGCACCTCTAAATTGATTGTTATCACTAGTCTAAATGTAAATCAAAACGTGGATAAATCCCTCAATCTCAGAGGTCAAAGAAATAAGAAAGGAGGTATGAAAACAAAATAACAGCATACTAATCTGGTACCTCTTTTATATATATCCAACTTAAATACTATCTATACATCTTTCTCTATTTTATAGTGGTAATTTGTTTGATTTTTGAGGCTATTTTTGGGTCTTCCAGATAATTTTAATTTAAGCAAATTAGGTAAAGGTCCTTTCCATTTCAACAATAATGAAAGCTTCAACTAATCCTACTATTTCCATCTACACTGATAGATCCTGACACTAAACCAAATGACAGTCATTTATTTATCCTTCCACCCATCCATGAGCATAAATGTGTCAGGTCCTGTACTGAAGCCATCTAGTTATATCATGAAACAGAATAGCAAGAAACTAGACATTGTTCTTACCTTTATGGAATTTAAGAGTCCCAATAGGGAGCTACACAGTCAGTAAAGCAGCAAGACATTTAGCAATAAATATATTGATGAAAACAGGATGTTGTGATAAAGAATGAGAAAATCTAATTCAGTGTGGTTATAGAAGGCTAAAAGATGTAACTAAGGAAACAGTACTTAAAAAGACACTTAACTGAATAAGAATCAGCCAGGCGTGATTAGGGAAAAGATTACACTAGGAATAAGAAATGACATGAAGGCCCAGAAGTAGGAAAAAGGCTTAGTTCTTTGAGGAATTAAAAGAATGTAAAGTCTTATAGTAATGTGGAGAATAAAATTAGGTTGGTAAAATCAGTGGAGATAAGACTATGCAAAATTTTAGTTTAGATTTTATCCTAACTATAATAAAAAGCCAAGATAGGCTTCGAAACATGCAAATGCCATGATGTTACTAAGGCTTGTGTGAATGCTGTGTGGATAATGGACAACGGCATCAACATCTGAAGCAGGTTATTCCAATGGTTTAATTTATGAGGGGAGAATAATATGGGAGGGAGATAAGAAAGTAAAGGGGGAGGTAGGGAACATTGAAATCCTGGCTTCTTCCACATACCATACTCAGAGGTTAAAGTCTGAAAAGGATTAGGTAGGAGAGACATCAAATAAATAGTTATGTATATCCAGAATTTAAAAGAGAAATCTAAGAATAAAAACATGTCAGTCTCTTAATAGCATTTGGAGCCATGAGAATAGAGCTCATCAAAGGAAAGAATACAATTAGAAGGCCCAGGGCCAGACCTGTGCAAACGCCTTTTAGAGAACAGGAAGAGGAGAAGCGGTAAAAGGGAGTGATAGACACAGTGACAGTGTGACATCAAACAAAACTAGAAAAGTATTTCAAGGAAAATGAGACAACTAAATGTAATGTTGCTGAGAAGCAGAGGACAAAATACTGCACACTGGATCTAGCACCATGTGGTCATCATCTTGACAGACTAAATCAGATAAGGATTAATGAAGGAAAAAGTCTTTTACCACTTGGTAAAAGTCTGATGGGAAGTAAGCTATGCAGTCTCCAAGTATCCTACAACATATTATTATTGAATTAAAAGAAGAAAATGGCAATCTCACAATACAGAAACCTCTCAGATACCACTTTGACTAAGTCATCAAAGTTAAAACCATCACTGATGGAAGAAAAAAGATACCATGTGTTTCCTTATGTGATGCACTACATATCATTCATGGTGTTTTCCTGGCAAAAAGAAATAAACTGAATCTATGGAAATAAATCAGCTGAACCCACTGGAGTGAGTTCTAGAAAACAAATGGCCTGTATTCTTGATAAATGTCAATATCATGAAAAATAAAGGCTAAGGAGCTGTTTCAGGTTCAAGGAAATTAAAAATTATGTAAAGAACCATTAAAAAAAAAAGCGGGGTGGGGGTGGGGAAACATGACAACTCAATGTAATACATGATCATGCATTGGATCCTGGTCCTGGCTGGTGTTGCTCAGTGTAAGAGTCTCGGGTTTGATTTTTGGTCAAGGGCACATACTTGGGTTCCATCCCAGCCCGGGTAGGGGCACGTGTAGAAGATTACAAATCAATGTGTCTCTCTCACATCTATGTTTTTCTCTCTCCACCTCCTTTCCTCCCTTTTCCTCCCCATCTTTTCCACTCTTTCTGAAAATCAGTGGAAAAAATAACCTTGGGTGAGGATTGGCAAAAAATAAAATGAAATAAAAAATTTTGAAATTTGATTGTGGAACAGTAAAAAAAAGCTACTATAAAGATTTTTATAGAAAGAATTGGAAAATGTTGTATACAAACCATATATTAGATATTAGTATTGTGCCAAAGTTAAACTTCTTGAATTGTCCTTTTCCTTAGAAGATACATGCTTAAGTACAATATTTAGAAGTAAGTCATGATTTCTGCAACTTCTTTTAAAAATTTTAGCCATCATCATAATAGTAAGTAGATACATATGAAATAATAAATGTTGCAAAAAAAACAATATAAAACCATTCATCATTAGTGAATCTAGGTGAAGGATATAAAGAATTTATTGTATAAATTTTCCAAGTTCTCTGTAAGTTTGACATCATTCTGGAATAAGAAATAAGTGAGAAGGTATGGGCTGAGAAGTTTTCTATGAAAAGGAACTGGGAAATGAGGTGGTAACTGGAGAAGAATAAAAGACAAGCCATAGCATTTCAAGGATGAGAATTACCAGAGCAAGTTCATAAACTTATATAGAGGTGAGAGTTTTGATTCAAGGAAGTGAGAGTCAGTTATGAAAGGATAAATGCCTTTGAAAAAGTAAAATAGGATCCAGAATAGAGCAGAGGCACTGGAGAGATACCTCTCATGTCAGAAAGAAAATAGAGGATAAATGAATCCCCCTATTACGTAGTCATTTGAACTGACAAGTTTATCGATATAACTTATTTACTGCCAACACCCCCTTCGTATAGTAAGAGAAGAACCAAGTAGTATCAACCTCCAAAACAAAGTCACATTCCAAAGTATATTTAGATTTATTTATCTCAGACTAAAATAGGCCCAAATGTGCTATTAAAACATAATATGAATTATTATTTATTCTAGCTAACTATGTGATCTTTTATAAGTGGCCAAATTTCTAAAAAAAAAAAGGGGGGGGGATGAAAAATGTGGCCCAGCAAATATATTTAAAGCAATTAAAGTCATAAACAGAAATATATTAATTATTAGGAATATCTTAAGTAATCATTCACTATAACTTTTAATACTTCCTTTAGAAATAAAAGTGCCAAAAGTAATGTTCAGAAACATGTATAATATAAAAAACAAATAAAAATAATTCGTAATTAAATAATTTATGAGAACATAAAGTACAGAAAATTACCCTACCTAACTAATGTTACAAACTTTTACTCCTGGAATGCTTAATAGACACCTCTTCCCCCAATCCAGGAAATAGGAATTTAAAGCCAGTTTAGAAGGTGGCAAGAGCACTAGTATTCAGAACAAAAATCACACTATCGACCTAGGACTAGTAGGCACAAATAATAGGAAAGGTCCTTGATTAAGGTAAATACCTTGAAACAATTCATATCAGAAAATGCCCAGGCAACTAAGCTAGAGTCTGATATAGACCAAACCAGTTTTATTCACATACTGGAGGCCTGATGCATGAAAAGACATGCAATGGAGGAGGAGGTCCCTCAACCCAGCCTGTCCCTTTTAAAGTCCAAGAGCCCTCAGGGGCAGGAGGCGACCTGATGATCAGGGAAGGTGACACCCCCATCACACTTCTGCTGCTGCCATTGCCCACAGTGCAAGCCTCGGGTGGCCCTGGGAGGCTGGGCAGCTGCCATCCAAGGCTTGCCTGCACCTTGGGCTGGCCCTGGGCTCCTGGGGGTCTGAGGGGATGGAGGGACTCTGGAGGTAGGCAGGCCTGGCCATGACCCTCACCTGCCACCCCAATGGGACTGAGGGGACTGGACACTGCCATCTTTGAGGGTGTAGCAATTAGCATAATCCCTCCTTATTGGCTGTGGGTTCTGCCATCTTTGTGAGGGCATGATGATCAATTAGCATATTCCCCTATTTATTAGATAGGATGATCCAAGGACTATATGTTGTTACCAGTCATCAGTAACATCCAGCAGAACCTGGCCTTTCCTCTTGGGCTTTGTCAACTGCAAACAGACAGACAGACCTGACCTTAAGTAATAAGCCTCTCTGATGCTATTGCAACTATTCTTTCCCACTTTTATTTTATTTTGTGCAGATAGGTTCAGAATTGCTCATTTAAGTGGGGAGAAGATAGGGACTGGGGTAGGGAGGAAGGGTAGGGGATGAAAGATACATATAGACCCGTTAGGAAATAATAACAAGTAAATTTCACCAGTAGTGATAATTAGATGTGGAATAAAAAGAGTTATAAGAGACAAAAACTGGAAAATTCTCACACATTCAATAATGCAGCCCAGACAGTGTGGCTCAGTGGTTGAACACTTGACCTATGAACCAGGTGGTCACAGTTTGATTCCTGGTCAGGGCACATGCCCAGATTATGGGCTTGATCCCCAGTGTGGGGCATGCAAGAGGCAGCTGATCAATAGTTCTCTCTCATCAATGATGTTTCTATTTCTCTCCCCCACTTCCTCTCTGAAATCAAGAAAAATATATTTAAAAATAATAATGAAACTGTATAAAAACTTAAAAACTGAAATTACACAGAAACTAATATTTCTAGTTACTTGCAATCTCAGACATATTTAGACTACTGTGCTAAATGAAAAAGTCAACATCAGAACAAAAGTTACCTTTTACTTACAAATTCCTAAAATTGGTAGAGAACTAAAGCACTTTTCAGTAGCATTGATTTTTTTTTACATTCTATTACTTTTTGTTGCTAATAATGAAAAGGAAATATACAAATAAAAATGATTTTTTAACTCCAATTGAAACATACATAAGGTTACAAAACTAAATTGAATTGCAAGTCACTATACCAAACTCAATGACATTACAATTATCTAAAATGTACTAAATTTATTTACTAATAGAATGGAATAATATACATCTTTAAAAATATTCTAGCTTTTTTACTTACATTTATAACCAAAGAAACCTTTGGGTTTCTTGCTCTCCAATGGGATAAATGTTCCTATGACGAAATCAGCAATAGCAAGTAGGAGAATCACCAAAAGAACAATCTGAGCCTGAAATTTTAAACATTAAAAATAAAAATAAAAATCTTTTTATGTTGTTCATTCAGTTCCATAGAATACAACTTCCATGGAAAGGATTTCTGTCTTGTTTCCTTGGGACATCAAACAATGCCAAGCACAGGGTAGGCACTCCATAAAAAAAAAAATGATGGCAAAAGTAGAATGATGCCATATATTTGGAAATGAATTAATGATGCACATGTTTTTCCACAAATCATAAAACACTGTAAATTCCAAAACATCGTAGGCTTTTCATTCTGTGCATCATTCTTTCCTGTTTCCTCCAGCATACAGTACAATATATTTGCTAAAAACCCAGGTTTTATACCAAGTCCAAACACAATGTTAAATGTGTGACAGCCATATGAAAATAAAGGAATGTATAAAAAGAAGACAACATCCAGGAAGGGAACTCAAGTAGCAGTGGTACTGGAAGAAAGAAATCATCCATGCAAACTACCATCTCTCCTCTTTCACTTTTTTGTTTTGTTTTATTGGATATAACAGATACATAACAGATATATAACAATATATTAGTTTCAGGTATATAAAATAATGATCTGATATTTTTATATATTGTAAAATAATAACTATAAGAAGTTCCATCACTATACAAATTTTTTTTGGTGATGAGACCTTAAAAAGATATATTCTTTTTTAACAACTGTTAAGTATACAGTACAGTGTTATTAACTACTGTCATCATGGCTGAACATTAATGACTTATTTATTTTTCACTGCAAATCTGTATCTTTTGACCCCCTTCACCCATTTTGCCCACCCCACCTCTCCTCCTCCTCTCTTAACCTCCCAATAAAACTGGGCAGATACTCATGAAAAACTGTGTCATCTGTGGGAATAAGGACCACTTATATTGTATGAAGTTCTTTTTAGTAAAGTCAATTTGTTAAATCTAAAAGTAAATGATTTAATTTAATAGTAATGACTTACATACCAGGGAAAAATTATTTCAGACTTTGCTAATTTTTGATCTAATAAGTATTATCATAGCTCACATACAATACAAATATGTGATTTTATTCAATGTACAAACACAAAGAAACCTGAAGTGACTTTGAGTTGCTCAGTAGCATTTTCGTAGATATGCATTATTCAGGAAACAAGAGCTATACCATGGCATATTTCCTCTAAGATACAGAAATATACGTATTTAAGTCTCTGCTTATATATTAACATGTGAATTCAGCAATTTTCCCCTGAAATAATGGTACCTGTTTGGGTAGTCATGATTTCTGACATTTCAAAAGCCAGGAGCAAGATTAGCTGCTCTAACCCCCAATGGCACTAACTTGAAGTTTACTGCCT
This sequence comes from Lasiurus cinereus, assembly GCA_011751065.1. Classification (NCBI taxonomy): domain Eukaryota; kingdom Metazoa; phylum Chordata; class Mammalia; order Chiroptera; family Vespertilionidae; genus Lasiurus; species Lasiurus cinereus. The sequence continues at coordinate 702,273 of JAAGEH010002531.1, forward strand.
CTATGTTTATTTTTGAAATTAAACTTTTAAATAAATTACAAAGGGAACAGTTTAATTTGGGCTACCTAACTCACATGAGCATCTCTAAATAATGTAAGTCATAGTCTAGGGGCTGGAGGGGAGGTAGGAAGTAAAACATTTTAAAAATACTGTATTTAACGAGATTCTAGACTAATGGCTATCTTCAAATATCCCGTCTTGTCAACTAGAAAATAACCCTATACATAAATTTCCCTGAAAAAGGACACTTAGGAACTTTTAAAATCTAAAAATGTCACCACATTGTATTGCATTCTTAAAATAAAAGCTATAAAAGTTCATATATTAAATATTTACTGATATTCCAGTAATATCATTACTTACTTTTGCTTCCCACTCCATTCCAGCTACTGAGATACCTAAAAGGATCACCACAGTAATGGCTCCGATAATTCGGATATCATTGAGTTCATCTATCATAAGAATAGAATGTTCCTAGAAAAAGAAAATTATAAATAAGCAGTATTAGTTTTTAGATAGTCTTTATTTTGAAACATTTTAGATACCACAGTGCCTTACATATAGAAAATGAATAAATGCCTATTTAACAAATGAATAGGAATCCAATGAAAAAATATTTAATATTGATGTATCATTTAAGTATATGATGACATCAATAATATGATCAAATTAATAATGCTATATTTAATAAGATCTGGTATGTCAAAAAGGGGATTGTTGACAAGTAAATAAAAATCATATAACTAACTAGTTCTAATAGAATGTTCTTAAGTTACATAGCAGAAATATTTTGCATTCATTGATTAGTGAAGTCATGCTTTAGTCTTTTAGTTTGTATAAAATGTGAATATATTTTCATGCAGTAGGCCAAAATATACTGTCGCTATTCTATAAGAAAAAAGTATTTGTAATTGAGTATCAATGAAATTAGTATACTAAATTAAACAATGAACGAACATGAACTCTTATTGATTATATTGCTTGCTTACAGCCCTACCTTTCATTCATCCATTTGGCCTATATGGATGAGGGCAATGCCAATGTAAATGTCAGTGTTTTCAGATTTTACATATCACAATGTACCACATACTACTGCAGAAAGAGTTACAACAGCCTGACATGAACAACTATTTCAACTGAGGTTCCTATTGACAAATCCTAATCACTTTTTCAAAACAAGTTCTCTTTTAAACTTCAGAGCAGTATATCAACTACTTTCTGGTCAGCTTTAATTAGCTACACCTCTGGTTCCTCAAATTAGATACCTAAAACTAAATTGTCCTATGCTCTCTATCTCAAGTGAGGTACAGTGGTACCTCGAGATACGAATGCCCTAACATATGAGATTTTTGAGATACAAGCCGTTGAGCGAGCGATTTTTGCTTTGACATACAAGCAACATTTGAGATAGGTGTAATCGCACGGATCGGCCAGCTGCACACGACCCACCAGTTTACCGTGACTCGAGTGTCTCATAGTTTCCCATGCCTCAAGGTTACGGAACGAATTAAACTCGTATCTCGAGGTACCACTGTATTACATTCTATCTAAATCCCCAACTTAGAAATGTGTGTATAAACTTGAAATCCTTCTTTCTCTTTAATCTCCCTCATCCCATTAATCATCAATTGTTTTATTCAACATTATTTAAATCTGTCAAATTCACCAACACCTTCCCAGCCCCACTCATCATTGTCTTAATATAAGCCACATCTCTTCTCCCAGGGTAACTACAACAACCTTTTAAATGGTCTCAGTGTCCCGTTGTGATCACTCTATCCAATCTCTACCCCATGATCAGATATTTCTTTAGGTCACGTCATGATAATCTGATCATGTCATGGTCCCCCTAGTCCAATCTAGATAAGCTCTATTTTAATAGCAAACAAGACACTTGCTGATACTTTTTTCTTTCACTAGTCTTAAATCTCTTGCCACTTTGTACTCTAGTCATACAGAAATATAGTGGGGTTTTTTTAACTCACCATACTCTACCCTTCCAGGTCTATTCCCTTTTCTTCACTGTACCCGAATTCCACATACCTCCTCTCCTATTTGCCTGCTGAAAACTAGTCTCCCCTCCTTGACACTCCTCTACCACCCCTATCTGGATGTAAGTCAAGTGATCCTCCTTTGTGTTGCCAAGGTCTCTACAGTTACCCATTTCTGACATTCTATAGTGATTTTCCTGAACTTCTTGAAGGATGAGTTGTGTGTTCATCACTGCTTTCCTAGCATCTAATATGGAGAGTGGCATATAAGCCCTCAATAAAGTTTTGGGAAACAAATGACTAGAAGAAAGGTGAATTACCTTAAGCAACTCCACCACAGTTTCTGCAAATCCAACCACATACATAGCAACTGCAACAGCATTGGCAAAAGCGAATATCAGGCCAATTGCACCACCAAATTCTGGCCCTAGACTTCTAGATATTAAATAATATGCTCCTCCTAAAGAAAAGGAGAAAAAAGAATAGTACTAAAGTTAGAATTTTAAATGTCCTCCTCCAGTGAGGGGCAAGGGAGCGGAGGCGGAGAGGGGGTGAGTGCAGCTAGAAGGATTCAGTGGGAGGGGGGAGGACATCTGTAATCCTTTCAACAATAAAGATGAAAAAAATTGTCCTCCTCTGTAATCATCTGAAGGCCTGAATAGAACTAAGACAGACATTCCCCAAGGAAGGAATTCTGCAGCAGATAATCTTTAGACTTGGAACTACACCATCAGCTCTTCTCTGGGTCTACAGACTGCAAACCCACTCTGTAGGTTTTGGACTTCCCAGCCTCTATAATCATGGGAATTACTTTCTTCAAATAAATCTTCACATATACACACACCCTGTTGGTTCTGTTTCTCCGAAGAATGCTAATACAGACATGTTACAAGGTAAACATATAAAAATCCACCATTTTCCCATGTACTAGCAATGAACAATTAGAAACTGAAATTTTAAAAAGCAACCTACCTACAATAGTACTCAAAGACAGGAAATACTTAAGTCTAAATCTAAAAAATAATTGCAAGATCTGTGTACTAACAATTTAAACCCAAAGAAGAACTAAATAGAGACACTATAATTACGGAGTGGAAGACATAGTTAAGATGTTTATTTTCTCCAAACTGACCTTCAGATTCAACACAATTCCCATCAAAATTTCACCAGGACATTTCACAGAAATTGGCAAGGTAATTCTAAAATTTTTAATGAAAAGATAGAATAGCCAAAACAATTTTGGAAAAATAACAGAGTTGGAAGACTCATGCAACTGTCTCAATAATTACTATAAAGCTACAGTACCACGATAGCATGATACTGGATTGAGCATAGATCTGTAGATAATGGACCAGAATAGATTCTAGAAATAGAATCACGCATGTAGGGTCAATTAATCTCCCCCAGCTTTAATAATGTATCATTGACATATAACATTGTTTAAGATGTACAATGTGATGATTTGATATTCATATACATTGCAAAATGTTTAGCAAAATAAGGTTAACATATTCTTCACTTCACACAATTACCATTTTTTATACTTAAGACTTACTCTTAACAACTTTCAAGTATACAACAGTATTGTTTACTATAGTCTCTCTACTTCCTATTAGATTTCCAGAATTCATTCTTCTTATAAATGGAAGTCTGAACACTTTGACCAACATCTTATTTCTCTCATCCCATAGCCCTGCTAACCACTTTTCTACGAGTTCAGCTTTTTTGGATTCTACATATAAGTGAGATTATACAGTATTTGTCTTTTTCTGACTTATTTCACTTAGCATAATACCCTCCAGTTTCATCCATGCTGTTGCAAATGGCAAGATCTTCTTTTTCATGGCTGAATAATAGTTCCCGAGTGTGAGTATACATATATCCATTTTCTTCAAGCATCCATCCATGAACACTTAGGTTGTTTCCATGTCTTGCCTATTATGAATAATGCTACAATGAATATAGAGGTACAAACACCTCTACCAAATAATAATTTTATTTCCTTCTAATAAATACCCAGAAGTTAGCTTGATGGATCATATAGTTCTATTTTTTTTTGAGGTACCTCCATACTGTTTTCCATTGTGGCTGTGCCAATTTACATTCCCAACAATGCAGAAGGGTTCTGTTTTCCTCATATCTTCAACAGCTTTTATTATCTAGTCTTGTTTATAATTGCCACTCTCATTGTGGTTTTGATTTGCATTCCTCTGATGATTAGTCATGTTGAACACCTTTTTATTATCTTGCTGTCTTCTTTGGAAAATGTCTATTCAAATGTTCTGCCCACTTTTTAATCAGATTGGTTATTTTTTTGCTATTGAGTTATATAAGCCCCTTATTTTGGATATTAGCTCTTAATCAAATAAGTGATTTGCAATTATTTCTTCCCATTTTTTAGTTGTCTTTTCATTTTGTTGTTTCTTATGCTGCACCCAAACTTTAGTTTGATGCAGTCCCATTTGTTAATTTTTTTTTTTGTGTGTGTGTGTGTGTGTGTGTGAGTGTGTGTGTGTTTCTTTTTTCTTTAATCCTCATCCGAGGATATTTTTCCATTGATCTTTAGAGAGAGTAGAAGAGAGAGGGAAAGACAGAGAGAAATATCTGATGTGAAAGAAACACACTGATTCTTTTTTGTTCTTGTGCTTTTGATGTCAAATCCCCACCCCCCAAAAAAATTTTCACTGTCAATAGCAATGACAAGGAGCTTTTTCCTTGTGTTTTCTGGAAATTTTACAGTTTCAGGGCTTACATTTAAGCCCTTAATACTCGTTGAGCTAATTTTTATGAGTGGTGTGAGAAAAGCGTCTATTTTAATTCTTTCACCTGTGAATATTCAATTTTCCTAATACCTACCTTTGTTCTTTCTCAAGACTGCTTTGACAGGGTCTTTTGTGGTTCCATATTAATTTTAGTATATATTTTTCTATTATTGTGAAAAATGTCATTGAAATTTTTATAGGAATTGCAATCACTCTATAGATGGCTTTGGATAACTAGGGTCGATTAACTTATTACGAAAGTGCTAAAGCAATGAAATAGAAAAGAGATAATCTTTTAACAAATTGTGCTAGAGTAACTAAATACCCACATGACTCTTGATGGGCTTGATTCCTATTTTGTACCATATACAAACATTAACTAAAAATGATGAGAGGTATACCTGAAAACCTAAAGTTATAAAACTTCTAGAAGAAAATCTTTGGGACCTTTGATGAGGCAGAATTTCTTATATACCACACCAAAAGCGAAATCCAACCAAGAAATAAGAAGTGATAAGTTAGATGTAATCAAAACTAAGACTCCTCGCCCTACCCAGTTTGGCTCTGTGGATAAAGTCCAAGGACTGAAGGGTCACAAGTTCAATTCCCATCAAGGGTACGTACCTTGTTACAGGTTCGATCCTGGCCTTAGTCAGGGTGCATGTGGGAGGCAACCAAATCGATGTCTCTCTCTCACAAAGATATATATATATATTCCTCCTCCCTTCCAATCTCTCTAAAAAATCAACGGAAAAATACCCTCAGTTGAGGATTAACAACAATAACAAAAAGACTACTCTTCGAATGACACCTTTAAGGGAATGAAAATACCGGAATTTACACTTTCATCTTCTAAAAAGCTGTGGTTGTCTCCTACTTTATAAGTGAGTGAGTCCATATTACAGACTAAAGACGGGAGACCTCTGGTCTGTGAATCTAGAAAATGCTGGCCTGGACCACTTACGTCACAGAACCTGTTGCCCATAACACGTCACAGAACCTGTTGCCCATAACCCAAGTAATTCTGTCAAATCCAAACTCTTAAGAAGACTGACAAGATCTGCAGAACAGGAAAGAGCTCTGGGCTCCCAGCTGGCTGCAATAATCAGTAGAACATAACTGTCTGTTAAGGCAGGACTGTGCCAGAGATGAAGGTAAGGTGTGATACTATTCTTACTGTGGAGACAGAACTGAGGAGATGATTCATTAATTTGCTGCCAGTAACTTTAAGCAGTACTCCCGAAAAATCACCACTAAAATCTAGTCAAGCCTGAAATCTTTAAGCTTCTTTTATTTTCTAAGTTTTGACTTTGTTTTTTTCAGAAACACTGAATGTTTCCATATGACTTTTATCCTAGGCTTCATAATTGAACATTATTACATGTTTACAAGCAGTTCATTTTTTAAAAACTGACTTCCGCTGCCGATACAAGGAAAAAAAAGATTCCTAGCACTTTCTGTCTGGGAAATCAACTTACATTTTTCTAGATTGGTATCTGTTTAATCTCTAAAAGATATTGATAAAGCCAATTTAAGGTTACTTAGTAATATTAAATCTCTCCTGTGGCAAAAAGCACATAACATTAGGAAAAGTACACATTTCACATATTTTCACAGGACTGGAAACACATACCTTACAAAATAAGAATATTATTCAGTATAAAATATAAGTAAAGGTCATAACTTAAGAATCAAGATAAATAAACTATCAAGTACTATCTCAACAGTTCTATTAATAAGATAACTACACAAGTTTAAAAAGAACTCTTCAAATTGAAATTACTAAACAAAACAACTTCAACCTTTAAGCAAAATTTTAAATATTTCTCTATTAATTCCCTTATTAACAACTTTTAAGTTCAGAGGAAATTAAGATGGGTCTCAGTAAACCAAAATAAATCCTATTAGAGGTCTCTAGACATCATTATTCCCATAGAATCCCTCCATTTCTCCTATCTAAGCCTTTGGCACCTTGATCCTCTGCACAGTTCTGGTTCTATTACTCTCCTTTCTGTGCAGATCTTTTAATAAGGAAACAGTCCAAATTAAGTCCTCAGTGGCCGAGCTAGAAGAGATCCGATCCAGCATTTTGGTCCTACCCTACTAAAACATAAAATGACTTACTGTTAAGAACAACAAAGTCACACTCTTAAGGTTTGTTCTCAATCATAACTCCCTCTTTTGCTCCTTGGAAAATTTTGAATTAAAATCTCGTTCCAGGGAGATTGCCAGTGTGGAATTTGCTGTTATTGTCATGACATGCACTGACTACCAGGAAGCAGACGCTCAATGCATGAGTTGCCCCCAGCCCTTTTGGTCCCTCCCTCTGGCCAGCAGGCCCTGATCGCCCAATGGTGGAATGGGGAACCGGTTGGGTGGTGGCAGATGTGTGCTGCGCCAGGCCAAGGCAGGTGCAAGCGAGCAGGGCCACTCCACACACAAAGGGTGACCAGCAGCAGGGGGCAGGGCCAGCAAGTGGGCAGGAACGGCCAATCTCTCCATCCCTCCCCAAAGCTAGCAGGCTCTGATCACCCAAATAGGGAACTGGAAACTGTGGTTGGCTGGGCAGACAAGGGCAGCACTAGGCCAAGGTGGGTGTGAACAAGTGGGACCATGATCGGCCCCACAGGTGGCTGGGGCGGGCCAGCAAGCGGGTGGGAATGGCCAACCTCTCCGTCCTTCTTCCTGGCCAGCAGGCTCTGGACGCCCGACAGGGAATAGGGAAGGAGGGATGGATATGGGGGTCAGGGCGAACATAACTGTCTGTTAAGGCAGGACTGTGTCAGAGATGAAGGTAAGGTGTGATACTCTTCTTACTGTGGAGACGAGAACTGAGGAGAAGATCAGTACTGATCACAGGCCAGGCCTAGGGACCATACCCATACACAAATTTCATGTGCTGGGCCTCTAGTCATTTAATAAATCCCTTGTTCCCCTGCATGCATATTCTACAAATAATTCCTGAAGCTTCAGACATGATACATTTCAGATTCAGTTTGTTAGGAAACAATACTTCACAGGTACTCCTACTGAGTAAGGATTTACAAAGTTGGAATCTTCTAATTCTCTTTCCTTCTTCACTTATGTAAATTATATAAAGAAAAAATCATTTGTTAATTTATTGGTTACATTTTCAGAAAAAGAAACTTTCATTTATGAAAGCTTTATTCACCATTTATCTTTATCAATTTCATAGCATTCTTAAAGATGAAAAATAGGAGTTTTTGTTGTATCTGTGATCTCGTGACTTTAGATGTTCTCATCCAAGTCAATTATTAGTAATAGTAGTATTGCTGTTCAAACTAAAAAAAAACTTCAATCAGTATTAGTTTCTTCAAGCTGGGTCCTTATGATGTGAAATTAGTAGTTTTTGTTACCTTCTTTACTTTCCGATGTGAATGATGTCTAGACTCCTCTAGTGCATTTCCTGCCCAGATCTGCAACCAAGGTTCCCTTTAATAGAAATACACAATGTGGGTACTGGGGGTGCTCCTTGCTACTGGCTTGATCATTTGTTACAGGTAATTTTTGTGAACAAAGTTAAGAAATGTGTCGTTTCTGGATTAAATCTATGAGTCATACTGACTTTATACTTTCAATTTAGAATCATGAGTTCAGGATGCAATGTAATTTCATCAGTTTTATGCCTGTATGTATTTTCTTCCATGTGGAAAGTATGGATTTCTCAGGAAACCAATAAATCCTGTTAAGAGTTCTACAAGTGCATAAAGCAGAGAAGACAAAAAAGGGGTTTGGTTATTTCTTTAAATTAATGCCTTTCCCTTTTTTCCTATATTGGTTTCATTATTTCAATAAATGTATTTACTTTCTCATTTGTATGAATATCTGAAAACAACAGAAGAATTCTGAATTGTAGGATCCAATGGGTTTTTCCCTGTAGTTTCTTCCTTATCATTTTGAAGGATCACATGCAAAACTGCAACATATGATAAGTTGTTGGAACACATTCCACATTCTCACACTTCCTTAGTATCCTAGGACAGAGGACTAGATACTCTCTGAGATATATTTGTGAATATATTTAAAAACTTTTGGTAGTATTGAAAGGTGAAATGGGTTTTTAGTCATAATGCAGAAAAATCAATACTTCCCATAAATTTGGATTCATTTGGAAAATTGTCCAGGGTTCATGCTGCCAGTGGCTTCATCTCTCATTCCCCTTGAGACTCACAACCTAGATTCAAAGAGCTAACAGAAATTCTTTGATGATTTTCTGACTCCCTCAAATAACTAATACCTCATTCCCTTTTTCCTTCCATTTCAATTCCCCAAGAGTAACAGAAAGAAATGAAACACAGGGCATCCAGTATGTAAGCCAAAAAACAACTAACAGTATTATCTAATAACTCTTTGAAAATATACGCATCTTACACTCTACTATCACTCAGTCCAGACTCATGTACACATGAAACTTCAGCAAACAGTGATACATGTTCAGCATAGTCATAATCACATTGATGTCAGCTACCAGTTTCCCTGAGGACCATAGTGATTTGAATCCTCTGGTAAGAAATATGAAGCTAACGGGGGAAAATGAAACACTCAATCTGGTCTCTCTCTCAAAAAAAAAAAAAAATCCAATACAGATAAATCAGAAATTATGTGTATATAATGTCCAATATGGATCTGAAAAATAGTGGATGCAGATGGAACAGGTTGATCTTTTTCTCAGGTGATCTGCTATGATGACTTTACAGAAGTGGGTACATATTTTTCCATTCTCAAGCTGGATGATGAGCTTTGTTTGAAAAATGGAGTTCTTTTCTTCTTGCTCAGAGAGGTTCCATGGCCACTCTCCTGGATGCTCTTTCAGGGAAGGGTAAAATCTTTCTAGACAGATCTTGTGAACTTCAATGAAAGAGGCCTCAGGAAACTCAGAATACAGTTAGAGTTGAAGATACGAATTCAGGGTCTCACATGTAACTCACAAAAGTTATTAGATAATGGGGAAAGAATTGTGCCTAAATTTCCTTCAATAAGAAGGAATGAGGTTATACTTGTACAATATAGACCAAATGCAAGATGATCCTTCAGCTCTATTGATCCTAGAGCTAATGTCTAAGAGGAGCAAACAAGGGGCAGCAGGCCTGTGGAGAAGAAACCCAGCTACAAGCTCCATTCCTGTTACCAAATACATTCAACACCCTAAGAACGTAAAGCACACATGTTGGGTCAATATAAAATTTTATATTCAGGAAGAAACCAAGATGGCAGGCAGCATAGGTAAACAACTAAATTGCTGCCTTGCATAACAATTTCAACTAAAAGACAAAACGGACATCATCCAGAACTACAGGAAGGCTGGCTGAGTGGAAATTCTACAACTAGAAGGAAAGAGAAAAGCACACTGAGACTCAGAGGAACAGCAAGAGGAAGAGGTACTGAGACTCGCAGAGAGGACGGGCAACTGTGTGCGAGGCTGGCTTTCTCAAGTGGGAAGAAGACAAAAGCGCCCAATTGCGCTGGACTCCAGTTCCAGGCGAGCCTCTGGGAACCCAGACTCATACAGGGTGAAACTGGACTGTAAGGAAAGAGAAAAGCACACTGAGACTCAGAGGAACTGCAGAAGGCAGAGGTACCGAGGCACACGCACGAAGAGGGCGGGCAACTGAGTACACGAATTGCTTTCTCAGGCGGGAGGGAGACAAAAGCTCCCAACTGCACTAAACTCCAGTTCCAGGTGTGACCCTGGAGACCCCGACTCATTCAAGGAGATACTAGACTGTCTGGCAGCAGGGAGAATTCAAGAATGACTTTCTCTCAGAGGTGCTTTCAGTGATTACCATAGGACATTGAGACACAGGGGCCTATTAGAGCAGGGCTGACAGGAAACCAATGCTGTTTGCTCTGTCCTGAGACTCCACCCCATCCAAGCTGAGCACAGAGACTGTTGTAAGTCTTCTCTCATAAGGGTTTCTCCAGCACAGAAGTTCTCCTGGCACAGAACAGCTGATCCTCACAGCCAACTGGCCTGGTTAATTCCTCCCAGTGATAACAACAACAAACAAGGCTTAATTACAACAAGACTGTGCACACAGCCCACCAAGGGGTGCACTAAGAGTTTCCACCTCAGGTAACTGAGGAGGCTGGGCACTATTGGACATCTAGCACACGAAGCACTTTATCAACTCAGGGAAGCAACCAAAATGCGGAGACAAAGAAACAGATCACAAATGAAAGGAATGGAGGAAAGCAAATGATTGGATATAGAGTTCAAAACCATGGTTAAAAGGTTTTTCAAGAATTTTCTAGAAAAGCTGATAAATATAGCGAGACCTTCAAGGATATGAAAAAGAACCAACTAGAAATTAAACATAAAATGACTGAAAAAAAATTATACAGAGATCTAATAGCAGCCTAGAGAATTGCAAGAATCAAGTCAAAGATTTGAAATACAAAGAAGCAAAAAAAAACCCAAAAAACAAAACACCCAATCAGAAAAGCAAAAAGAAAAAATCCAAAAATATTAAGATAGTGTAAGGAACCTCTAGGACAACTTCAATCGTACCAACATCAGAATTATGGGAGTGCAAGAAGAAGTGAGAGAGCAAGATAGTGAATACCTAGTTGAAGAAATGACAGAAAACTTGCCTCACCTGGTAAAAGAAATAGACTTAAAGTCCAGGAAATGCACAGAACCCCAAACAAAAGGAATCCAAAAAGGACCACACCAACACACATCCTAATCAAAATGCCAAGAGCAAAAGACAAAGAGAGAATATTAACTGCAGCAACAGAAAAACAGTGAATTACCTAACAGGGAGCACCCATACAATTGTCAGCTGATTTCTCAACAGAAACTATGCAGGCCAGATGGGAGTGGCAAGAAATAATCAAAGTGGGAGAGAATCCAAGTTGGTGGCATAGGTAAACACCTACACTGCTGCCTCACACAACAATTTCAAAACTACAGCTAAAAGACAGAACGGACATCATCCAGAACCACAGGAAAGCTGGCTGAGTGGAAGTTCTACAACTAGAAGGAAAGAGAGGGGCTCACAGAAACCCAGAGGAGCTGCAAAAAGCTGAGGTACACAGACGCGCGCGCTGAGAGAGCGGGTGCTGGAATACCTGGCTGGTTTTCTCTGACAGGAGGGAAACGGAGACTCCCAACAGCATTGATCCCTTATCTTACGACACTAAACCCCAGATCCAGCCGAAACTCATACAGGGGGAGTTTGGACTGTGAAAAGGGAGAGGTGCACGGAAATTTAGGGGAGTAGCAAAAAATCAGAGGCACGCATGGCATTGCGCAGAGGACAGACTGCTGATTGTGCCGCTGGCTTTCACGAGTGGGCGGGAGACAGACCCTCCCAACTGTGCCACTTCTAACTCCACTAAGCCCCTGTTTCGGGCGAAACCCTGGGGACCTAGACTCGTGTGGTCCTGGTGCGCAGGGGAGCCGGAAAGGCAGCGGTCTAGAGGCACTGCAAGCGCACATGCACAAGGACCGCTCCAGCCATTACCCAGTCACGTGAGACTCAGGGGCTGTGGAGGGCGGGACCGACTGGAAGGCAAGGCGGTCCCTTAAGCCCTGAGACTCCACCCATCCCAAGCTCAACAGAGGCTTCTTTGATTTTGCAAGTCTGGTATCATAAGGCTGAATTCAACACAGAAGTTCCCCCAGCAGAGTGAAAATGCCGAGACAAGGGAAGGGATCACAAACAAAAGAAATGGAGGAAAGAAATAATCAAAGTGATGAGTAGCAAGAACCTACAACCAAGATTACCCAGCAAAGCTATCATTCAGTATTGAAGAAAGGATAATGAGCTTCACAGATAAGAAAAAGCTAAAGGAGTTATTCACCACCAAACAAGTATTATATGAAATGTTAAAAGGTATTCTTTAAGAAGAGGAAGAAGAAAAAGATAAAGATAAAAATTAGGAACAACAAATACATATCTATCAACAAGTGAATCTAAAAATCAAGTAAATAAAAAAAATCTGATGAACAGAATAAACTGGTGAATAGAATCAGGGGCATAAAGGGAGTGGACTGACAATTCTCAGGGGGAAAGGGGTGTGTGGGAAGAGACTGAACAAAAATCATATACTTATAGATGAGGATGGGGGAGGAGGAGGGTAATGGCAGAGGGTGGGGTGGGAACTGGTTGGAGGAGAGCTATGGGGGGGGAAAAGAGGAACAATTTTAATAATCTGAACAATAAAGATTTATTAAATTAAAAAAACAATAAAACAAAACTGTTCAAAAGCAAAAAAATTTATATTCAAATATACTAGTTTGAAAGTGCAACTTTCTTGTCTATATAGATCAATATGCTGCTTTTTAAAGGTAAAAAAAAAATTTACATCTCATTTTAGTAACAGTAATCTGATGACAATAATGTGAAGAGACTGAATTTACCTCCTCGTACAAATCCATTAGTAGCTATTGCTGAAGTAGATAATCCTGTGATAGTTGTCACAACAGTGGCCATCAATATTACAAGGACCGACAGACCTTTAGAGAAGAAGAAAAGGAACTGAGAAAACTTACATCTTATTTAACCCTGCCATATTAGAAATGATTAGTCCAGTGATACAGAATTTCATAATAATTACCTTATTTTTATCCCATTTTTGAGAAATCAAATGAGAATTATGAAAAAGTAACATTAAAACAATAATCTTATACAAAGGAGAACAAAGCTTAGAATGATTCCAGTTGCTTGCATTTTATGAAGTTTAGATCCTAGACATGCACACAGCTACTTTTGTTTATTCATTCTCAAATGAAATTAGAAGTATGTGTAACTTCACTCACCTATTCCAGCTTGACCTACAATCCATGATAATCTAATGAAGAGCATCACACCCCAAATGTTTAACATACAACGTACCTGGGAAAGGAAAAGAGGCCAATTCACTGATGAAAAAGTGATCAAGTATATAATACAGCAATAAATGCTAAACTAGCCAAAAGTAGAATACCTATGTTTAAAAAGTAGGAAGTCATTTTAAGAGATTTTTTAAAGAACTTAATGAGAACTTAAATGTGAGCTAATGTAAGTATAACATATGACTATGTGTATTAACCTATATATACACATAACCATCACAATTATCTGAAGCAGCAGAGGTAACAGAAGTAGGTAGACTTATTCTTAAAAAAATTGCTTAATTTTTATTTGTTTTATAAAATCCTCACTTCATGATTTCTACAGATTTTTTTTATATTTTTATCAACATAAAATGCTAAATGTTCACTTATCTTTCAAGATTCCTAACTATTTGTATAAGACAGTTTCCCCAATTTACTTTTACTTTGTTTATTATGCTCATTCATAGAACACAGTCTTCTAAAATACTAAAATCTAAGAATAGGCAAACCAAACTATTTGAACCTTCACATTTACTCTATTAGCTAGGCAATAAAATAAAATTACTACCGGAACTGGGATTTCCCTCTACCTCTCCCCTAAATGTCAATACAACTCTTAAGTGCTTTCAAAGTCCCAATGAGCTTATTTTAGCTTATCTAATCTAATCAGATCCTTAGTGGCTTTTCAAACACAGAAAAACAGAATTAAATCTAAATCTTAGCCCTAATCAGTTTGGCTCAGTGGATAGAGCATCGACCTGCAGACTGAAGGGTCCCAGGTTCGATTCTGATCAAGGGCATGTAACTTGGTTGCAGGCACATCCCCAGTAGAGGGTGTGCAGGAGGCAGCTGATCGATGTTTCACTCACTGATGTTTCTAACTCTCTATCCCTCTGCCTTCCTCTCTGGAAAAAAAAAATCAATAAAATATATTTTAAAATAAATAAATGAATGAATAAGCCTTAAACGCCTACAACTATCTACTGAGGTAACCCCAACACAAGAAAAAGATTTTTCTTTTATTATGTTCCCTGTAACTTCTATACATTTCTCATCAAAAGGTAATGGGGAGATGAGGACACATATGTAATACCTTAATCAATTAAGAAATTAAAATGCAAAAAAAAAAGATGATGGGGGTAGCAGAAAACAGGCATATTTTAGCTTTATTGCCTGCTCAGCTTCCTTGATTCTGATGCTCCTGTCACATATACTAAAAGGAGACAATATGTGAAATTTGCAAGAGGCAATAAAATACAGTTTAGAGGTAATCAAGTATACCTCTAAATTAAAAATATTTTTGCCGAAACCGGTTTGACTCAGTGGATAGAGCGTCAGCCTGTGGACTGAAAGGTCCCAGGTTCGATTCCGGTCAAGGGCATGTACATTGGTTATGGGCACATCCCCAGTAGTAGGCGTGCAAGAGGCAGCTGATCGATGTCTCTCTCTCATCGATGCTTCTGGCTTTCTATCCCTTTCCCTGCCTCTCTGTGAAAAATCAATAAAAATATATTTAAAAAAATATTTTCACTTTGCTGAATTTAATATGCATAAGGAAAGGAAGTATAAGTTATTAATCTGGTCTTCTATAATACTCAAAAAAGTTTTAAAAAAAAGAAAAAAGTTCTCGACAATTGATGAGAATATTAGGAAGATTTTATAAATAATGCAATGTTATAATTCTAAAATTAAGTCTAGATGTACATACTAATACACCCTTGATCCAGCCAAACTTCACAATTCCTTTACTTTCTGCAGCATACGTAACCACAGCGTCTCTGGTTGGAGTACCTTCTTCTCCATTTGCAAAGCCATCCTCAAAAGGTTCCTGTTATAAAAGGAAAAATGTGAATGTTTAAGAAATATTTAAGATCACATGATAAAAACAAACATCACTAAATACACCTAATCATATTTAGAAGGACATAGTACAGATTCCCAAGGACCAAGGTTTGCCGAGTATCTTACCTGAGGAAAATGTAAAGCAATAAAGTGAAAGAAACCTTAATTATTGAGTTTTGAAATATTTAAATATTATGACAGTAAACCCATTTTAATCATTTCCAATTTTAGTTATACTTTGGCAATGTCTGGACAACACAGTGAATAATGTTTGCTAAGTATAGGCTATCTAGGTGAGTCAATTTAAACCTTCTCTTTCCAGCCACAAATTCACATTGCCTAATTGGCATCTTTACCACATATGAAATTTCAATGGTAACAATTTTTTCCTGGCCAGTGTGGCTCAGTTGAAGTGTTAACCTGTACACTAAAAGGTAGTGGGGTTCAATTCCTAGTCAGAGCACATACCCAGGTTGCAGGCTCTATCCCCAGTGGATGTTTCTTTCTTCCTTCCTATCTCTAAAATCAGTAATAAAAAAATTTAAAACTACTCTTCATCACCAATGAACAATTTTCTCTTTATAATCCATGATAGTAGGATTACCAAGTATCCCAACATTCACAACTCCTGTTACTCCTTGTCTGCATTCAGTCACTCAGTGCTCTTCACTTTTTCCTTTGTAATTTGTCTCACATTCATACATGAGCTAGTTATACATGCATTTCCATAAACAGTGTTCCCTTCTTTGATTTTTATATTTCATGTCTGATTCTATAATTCTGAGTTTTTTGTCCCTATTTTCTCTTTCCCTCTGTTCTTTGTTCTCAACTTTTGTTCAGTCCTAATACACCCAAGTCATAACAAATTTCCAAACCAGTAACAGTGCTTTAAACAGGTCATGAAAGGGTAGAAGGAGATCTTAAGAGATAGAAAATGTTCTAGATCTAGAGTCATGTCCCTAACACTATCCCTATAGTTCTTCCACTACCCATATTCTTAACAGCAGGGAACAAAAAACAGCCATATTTCTAGCATCATTCTTTAAATACAGAAGAGCCTGAAACCTGTCATCTAGATTTCCTATAGCACTTTTTATAAAACCATTTTCAGTTTTATAAAACTGAAATTTATGTAGTAGGCTACTTCCTCTAGTTAATTTTGAACATAAACACATTTTCATAGAAACAAGCTGTTCCAAGTTCTGTGTTACCTCAGAGCAAAACCTGTCATGATCAAACTTCCCTATTTTCCTTGACCAATGTGTTAGCCAAGTAGATTCATTTAATTCTGTTCAATGCATTATTGCTATATGCTTTTTCCAAGTACTATCAACATAGATTAGCTCTTAGATTCCAATTTATATGTCTTAACTACTGCTAATATTTAGATTTTTATGCAACAAGAGAAACATTAATATAAGTTAGATGCAACAATGTCTTTAAGTGTATCTTTTGGAAATTACTTTACCTAAGCTTTTTAATGATGTTAAGACAAAAATAATCAAATTTTCAACTAATCCCCATGTTTGCATTAACAGACAGCTATAACTTTGACTATGTGAAATACATAGAAAATAAATCAAAGATCACTAAGAACTTAAATGAATTTTAATGTTAACCACTTCTGATAGTTCAAAAATTTAAGAGAAATTACCATAATTTACCTTTCAACAAATAGTTTCAACACCACTGTATCAAATTATTACATATTATTCTATAAGGGATGCCTCAGCTTATGGAATATAGAACTAACCACTCACGTAAAAAAAAAAATTTAATAACCTCAATCTACTAAACTTTTTAAAAAATTTTGTTTTTCCATCCATCAATTGATGATCATTTGGGCTAATTCCACATTTTGGCTATTAGGAATAACGCTGCTATGAACATTTGTCTACAAATTTTGTGTGGACATTAGTTTTCATTTACCTGGGGTATACAACTAGAAACTGAATTTTGAGACCATGAAAACTTTTGAAATGATTACTTATGGTAATTTTTCTCATCTCCTATATCAGACTACAGACTGTCACTCCTCATTTCAGTCAATGTGTCTGCCTGTTGTTATTTCTTTCCCTTGCTTAGACTCATGTACACATTGAAACCAATAACCATTAAACTTGTTAGATATATGTATAAGTAGAAAAGAAAATTATTTTTTACAAGAGCAACCCACTTTTGGCTGCTTCTGTTACATGTGTTCTAGATGGTCAAGTATCGATGATCCCAAATTTTTTTAAAAAAAGGTGCTGCATAAGGACTGATGACTTAACTGTTCAATTAATTATTCAAATAAAAATCAGAACAAAAATATTTGTGTAAATTGAAATAACTAAAGTAGACAGCAGTTGCTCAGTTTTCATTCTGATATTTAATACTGTTCAGTTAATTTATGACTTTAAAATATTACATAATCTCCAAGTATCACCAGAAAAATGTAACTGTGCATAGTATACACAAAAAGACATATCTTTTCCCATCTCTGTTAAAAGAAAGTTAAAGATGTGTGTATGTAGTAGGCTACTTCCTCCATGAGCACATATTAATGTGGGAATCTTACAATGCAAATGTCTATGCAGGCACCTTAAAATTTTTGTGTGGGTGTCCACCAGAATTCCACTTCAAAGCTGAAGATTTAGTAGTAATTATGCTACTTTTCACTATATTGAGAACAACTATATTAAAAAAACAGAGTAAGCCGGTACCAGTTAGGCTCAGTAGATAGTGTGTCGGCCTGCGGACTGAAAGGTCCCAGGTTCGATTCTGGTCGGGGGCATGTACCTTAGTTGCGGGCACATCTCCAGTGTGGGGCATGCAGGAGGCAGCTGATCGATGTCTCTAATCGATGTTTCTGACTTTCTATCCCTCTCCCTTCCTCTCTGTAAAAAAACAGTAATATATATATATATATACCAGAGTAAGATTTTCCATAATATATGAAATAGTATTTTAAAATACAGATGGGGAGAGGAATCCAAGATGGCAGCATAGGTAAGCACCAACACTGCTGCCTCGAACAACAATTTCAAAACTACAGCTAAAAGACAGAACGGACATCAGCCAGAACCACAGGAAAGCTGGCTGAGTGGAAATTCTACAACTAGAAGGAAAGAGAGGGGCTCACAGAAACCCAGAGGAGCTGTAAAAAGCTGAGGTACGGAGACGTGCGCATGGAGAGAGAGGGTGATGGGGAACCTGGCTGGCTTCCTCTGGTGGGAGGGAGACGGAGACTCTCAATGGCATTGAACCCCTTATCCTATGACACTAAACCCCAGGTCCAGCCAAAACTCATATGGGGTAAGTTTGGGCTGTGAAAAGGGAGAAGTGCACAGAAACATAGGGGAGCCACAAAAGGGCAGAAGTCTGGTGGTGCGCACAGAAGACCGACTGCTGATTTGTGCCGCTGGCTTTCTCAAGTGGGTGGGAGACAGAGCCTCCCAACTGAGCCACTTCTAACTCCACTAAACCCCAGTTTCGGGCAAAACACTGAGGACCTAGACTCATGGTCCCGGAGCACAGGGGAACTGGAAAGGCAGCCATCTAGAGGCACTGCATGCGTGCACACACACGGGGAACACTCCAGCGATTACCTAGACACTTGAGACCCAGGGGCCGTGGAGGGCGGGGCCGTTAAGACCTGAGACTCCACCCATCTCAAGCTCAACAGAGAGGCTTTTGCAAATCTTGTATCATAAGGCTGAATCCAACACAGAAGTTCTCCCAGCATAGTGAAAATGCCGAGACAAAGGAAGAGATCACAAACAAAAGAAATGGAGGAAAACAAATGACTGGATATAGAGTTCAAAACCACAGTTATAAGGTTTTTCAAGAATATCCTAGAAAAGATGGATAAATTTAGCGAGACCCAAAAGGAGATGGAAAAGGACCAACTAGAGATGGAAAAGGACCAACTAGAAATTAAACATACACTGACTGAAATAAAA
The DNA here is from genome assembly GCA_011751065.1 of Lasiurus cinereus. Lineage (NCBI taxonomy): Eukaryota > Metazoa > Chordata > Mammalia > Chiroptera > Vespertilionidae > Lasiurus > Lasiurus cinereus. Next base: position 721,654 of record JAAGEH010002531.1, read on the forward strand.
AATATTATACAGAGACCTAACAGCAGACTAGAGGAAGGCAAGAATCAAGTCAAAATTTTGAAATATAAAGAAGCAGAAAACAACTGGAAAAGCAAAATGAAAAAAGAATCCAAATATGTGAAGATAATGTAAGGAGCCTCTGGGACAGCTTCAAGCATACCAACATCAGAATTGTAGGGGTGCCAGAAGAAGAGAGAAAGCAAAATACTGAAAACCTATTTGAAGAAATAATGACTGAAAACTTCCCCACCTGGTGAAAGAAATAGACTTACAAGTCCATGAAGCACACAGAACCCCATATAAAAAGAATCCAAAGATGACCACACCAAGACACATCAGAATTAAAGACAGAGCAAAAGACAAAGAGAGAATAATAAAAGCAGCAAAAGAAAAACAATTCATTACCTACAAGGGAGCACCCATATGATTGTCAGCTGATTTCTCAACAGAAACTATGCAGGCCAGAAGGGAGTGGCAAGAAATATTCAACATGATGAATGGCAAGAACCTACAACCAAGAATACTCTATCCAGCAAAGCTTTATCATTCAGAATTGAAGGGCAGATAAAGAGCTTCAGAGATAAGAAAAAGCTAAAGGAGTTCATCAACTCCAAACCAGTATTATATGAAATGCTGAAAGGTACTCTTTAAGAAGAGGAAGAAGAAAAAAATAAAGGATAAAAAATTAGAAACAACAAATACATAACTATCAACAAGTGAATCTAAAAATTAAGTGAATTAAAAATTTGATCAACAGAATAAACTGGTGAATATAATGGAATCAGGAGCACAGAAAGGGAGTGGACTGATAATTCTCTGGGGGTAAGGTGTGAGGGGTGTACAGGGAGAGACTGGACAAAAATCATACACCTATGGATGAGGTCAATGCGGGGGAGGTAAGGGTAGAGGGAGGGGTGGGAGCCGGGTAGAGGGGAGCTATAAAGGAGAAAAAAAAGAAACAAATGTAATAATCTGAATAATAAAGATTTAATTTAATATATATATATATATAGATAGATAGATAGATAGATAGATAGATATAGATGGGGTCCACATAAAATGAAGGCTTATCTTTCTCATCATGTTCCGATAGTTCTATTTCAAAAAGTGTGTTAGTAATCTCAAATATACAAATCAAAAATTAAAACACAAATGTTATTACTTATAGCTCCATCTGTATATTTAAATGTAATGAAATTGGGTTTACAATTGTATCAATTTCCTGAAGTAATAGGAAACCAAAATAGAATGCACATATAGGTTTCTCCCACTATGTAGAAGTAGAGGGTAACTATGAAACCTTTCATAAGCTAAAATGGCATAAAGCAAAGAAGCAATTACTTTAAGATGCATCTTGCTAAGAAATGCACAAAATAAACTGAGATAAAACACAGACGCTCACAAGTCAGTTAGTTCAAAGCTTATGATGGCCTGATACCAAGCTGCTGAGTACAGTTCCCAGAGAAGCAGGTTGGTAAGCAAACCATTCTCATTGTGCCCTGCCTCCATAATGGCTCACTGCAAAACAAATGCAGAATGCTACTTTTGCTTTTTGCCTTTTTTTTTTTCATAAAAGCAAAAATCCTCCTTGGAGTCCTCCTTCTCCCTCTCCCTACCTCACCCTCCTCCCCAGTTAGCTAAAATAGATACTAATGCAGATCTTTTTTATTTATTTATTTTAGAGAAAGGGATAAAAAGAGAAACATCAATCAGCTACCTCATGCATAGACCCTACCGGAGATTGAGCCTGCAACCAGTGCACATGTCCTCACTGGGAATCAAACCAGCCAACTCTTGGCATATGGGTAGCCGTTCAACTGCTGAGCCACAGCAGCCTGGCTACAGGTCTTAACAAAGTGACATAAAACAAACTTTCAAAAAGTGGGGGTACCTGTATTTTGTTTCTTTAAATATATCAGTTTCAAAGAAATAAGTAAATGGTTGGGAAGGACATTTGGTTTACACATTAAAACTTATAATTGGGAAAATTTCGCACAATTATGAACTATAAAATACAAAGGTACATAAATAAAATCTTCAGTCTGCTGTTTCCATAGAAATGATGGGCTTGTGTTTTTTTCTTTATTGTTTTTCATGTAATGAATAAAATGTTAAAAAGTAACAACATAAATTATTTTATGCAAAGCACCATATTATGAGGTGATATAAATTAATTTGGATTTATTTGGTGAAATAACCCTTCAAAAAAAGGAGCACTGTGATTCTCAATCTATCAAGCAGGAATTGATGGTGAGTGATGTGAGAATAGAATGGGGAAGCAAGGAAAAGAGAGGGGACAATGGAAGACCTAAATAAGAAAACCCTCAGTAACTAAAAAGATCTCTTAATGAAAGAAATAGAGAACTAGTAAATAATTATGTCAGCCCGAAAAGGAAATGATTAATTCAACTGAACATGCTAAATTTGAGGAGTCATGAGATGATTAAAGAATTCTACCAGGCAGTTAAAAAATTCATGACTGGAACTTAGGAGAGGGGCCAGGCTAACAAGCCAGTGGGTGAAGCTATGGAAACAGAATGAAAAAAGAAACTTACCGGAGAGAAAGCAGGAGTTGACATTTTTGGGGGAGACAGAAAATACAAAGGGAACTTTGGTCTCCATGGTCATTATTTCTTTGCAGAGAGTAGAGAAAAGAATTTTTACACTGTGAATAATATCAATTTTCACCTCAACTTGATCATTCTCTCTCCTTTAACTATGGTTAACATTATTGCATACCACTTCCCTTACCTGTCACCAGAAGCCCAGCCAAACTTATTGAAATATTTCAGCACATTCCTCAATACACAGCAACCTAACTTTGCCACACAACACTGAACTAGTTTTATAAGACATCCATAGACCTCTCTGCTACCAATCTAATATACATTTTTCAGTCCCAGTCTTGCTGGACTTTTGAAACAATATACAATGTATTAACCACTCTTCTTTCTTGAAACAGTTCTTGAAATACCAAATTTTCTCTCAGCCTCTTCTATCAAGCAATTAAATAGTAAGAGTCCCTTCAACTTGGTCCTAAACCCCAACTCCTTTTCTCTATATTTTCTTCCTAAGGTCATCTTACCAGATCTGTAGCTATAAGCAACATCTAAATGTGTTAAGTAATAAGTGATGGCCTCCATTCATTTCCAGATTAGACTTCTCAGAATTTCAGCCCTGTGTAGGTAAATACTGATATTGCCAGTTAGTTATTTCATGTTTACTATTCTAATTCTTTCCAAATGAGAATAAGAAATTGTCAATGTGTAATGAACAGCAACTTTTCCTATATAAAAAGAAAAATAATTTATCTTTTTTGATTAGTTTTTATTTCTTGAATTTTGCAGTGAATACCTAACTAGCAGAAATAGTGAGGAAAACAATATGGAGTTTCCTTAAAAACGGAACTCCCATTTGACCCAGAAATTCCACTTCTAGAAATATATCCCCAAAAAACAGAAACACCAATCAGAAAGGATACATGCACCTCTATGTTCATAGCAGCATAATTTACAATAGCTAAGATTTGGAAACAGCCTAAGTGCCCATCAGCAGATGATAGATTAAAAAACTGTGGTACATCTACACAATGGAATACTATGCTGCTATTAAAAAGGAAATTTTGAGGAGAATCCAAGATGGCAGCATAGGTAAACACCTACACTGCCGACTCACACAACAATTTCAAAACTACAACTAAAAGACAGAACGGACATCATCCAGAACCACAGGAAAGCTGGCTGAGTGGAAATTCTACAACTAGAGGGAAAGAGAGGGGCTCACGGAGACCCAGAGGAGCAGCAAAAAGCTGAGGTACGGAGACATGCATGTGGAGAGAGTGGGTGCCAGAATACCTGGCTGGATTTCTCTGGCAGGAGGGAAACGGAGACTCTCAAACGCATTGAACCCCTTTATCCTACGACACTAAACCCCAGATCCAGCCGAAACTCATATGGAGGGAGTTTGGACTGTGAAAAGGAAGAGGTGCACGGAAATTTAGGGGAGTCGCAAAAGATCAGAGGACTGGTGGCGGGCACGGCAGTGCGCGTGCAGAGGACAGATTGCTGATTGTGCCGCTGGCTTTCACGAGTGGGCAGGAAACAGACCCTCCCAACTGTGCCACTTCTGACTCCACTAAGCCCCAGTTTCAGGTGAAACACTGGGGACTTAGATTCGTTTGGTCCTGGAGTGCAGGAGATCCGGAAAGGCAGCGGTCTAGAGGCACTGTGTACATGCACAAGGACCACTCCAGCTATTACCCAGTCACGTGAGACTCAGGGGCCGTGGCGGGCGGGGCGGACTGGAAGGCAAGGCAATCCCTTAAGCCCTGGGACTCCACCCATCCCAAGCTCAACAGAGAGGCTTCTGCAGTTTTGCAAGTCTGGTATTATAAGACTGAATCCAACACAGAAGTTCTCCCGGCATAGTGAAAATGCCGAGACAAGGGAAGGGATCACAAACAAAAGGAATGGAGGAAAACGAATGACTGAATATAGAGTTCAAAACCATGCTTATAAGGTTTTTCAAGAATATCCTAGAAAAGTTGGATAAAGTTAGCGAGAGGCAAGAGGAGATGAAAAAAGAACAACTAGAGATGCAAAAGATCCAACTAGAGATGAAAAAGGACCAACTAGAAATTAAACAAACACTGTCTGAAATAAAGAATATTATACAGTGTCCTAACAGCAGACTAGAGAAAGGCAAGAATCAATACAAAAAATTTGAAATATAAAGAAGCAGAAAACACTCAACTGGAAAAGCAAAAAGAAAAAAAATAATCCAAAAATTTGAAGATAATGTAAGGAGCCTCTGGGACAGCTTCAAGCATACCAACATCAGAATTGTGGGGGTGCCAGAAGAAGAGAGAGAGCAAGATACTGAAAACCTATTTGAAGAAATAATGACTGAAAACTTCCCACATCTGGTAAAAGAAATAGACTTACAAGTCCAGGAAGCACACAGAACCCCATATAAAAGGAATCCAAAGAGGAACACACCAAGACACATCAGAATTAAAATACCAAGAGCAAAAGACAAAGAGAGAATATTAAAAGCAGTAAGAAAAAAAACATATGGGGAGCACCCATATGATTGTCAGCTGATTTCTCAACATAAAAGATGCAGGCCAGACGGGAGTGGCAAGAAATATTCAATGTGATGAATAGCAAGAACCTACAACCAAGAATAATCTACCCAGCAAAGTTATCATTCAGCATTGAAGGGCAGATAAAGAGCTTCACAGATAAGAAAAAGCTAAAGGAGTTCATCAACTCCAAACCAGTATTATATGAAATGCTGAAAGGTACTCTTTCAGAAGAGGAAGAAGAAAAAGGTAAAAGACAAAAAATTATGGACAAAAAATACATATCTATCAACAAGTTAATCTAAAAATTAAGTGAATTAAAAATTTGATCAACAGAATAAACTGGTGAATATAATAGAATCAGGAGCACAGAAAGGAAGTGGACTGATAATTCTCAGGGGGAAAGGGGTAAGGGGTGTACAGGGAGAGACTGGACAAAAATCATACACCTATGGATGAGGTCAATGGGAGGACAGAGGGAAGGGTGGGAGTTGGGTGGAGGGGAGCTATGGAAGGGATAAAAGAGAAACAAATGTAATAATCTGAATAATAAAGATTTAATTAAAAAAATAAAATAAAATGTAAGTTGGAGCCAAAGAAAAGGAAATTTTACCATTTGCAACAGCATGGATAAAACTAGAGAGCATTATGCTAAGGAAATAAGCCAGTCAGAGAAAGATAAATATCATATGATCTCATATGTGGGATATAATGATCAACATAATTTGATAAGAATAGATTGATCTAGAGATAAATGGCAGGGGAGGGGTGGTTAGAGAGCAACCAAAGGACTTATATGCATGCATATTAGCATATCCAATGGACATAGACAAAGGGACAGTGGGGGCTTGCCCAGACTGGGAAGGGATTGGGGAGGGGCTCAAATGGGGAAAAAAAAGACATGTAAAATTTTAGACAAAAAAAAAAAATATCCAGAATAATAATGAAATTAAAAATAAAAAAACTTGTGGTACATCTACACAATGGAATACTATGCTGCTATAAAAGAGAAGGAATTCTTACCATTTGCAACAGCATGGATGGAACTGGAGAGCCTTATGCTAAGTGAAATAAACTAGTCAGAGGAAGATAAATATCATATGATATCTCTTGTGGAATATAATGAACAACATAAACTGAGGAACAAAAATAGAACCAAAGACATAGAAGCATCGAACAGAGTCCAAACTATGAGGGAAGGCGGGGTGAGGGAGTAAGAAATCAACCAAAGGACTTGTATGCATGCATATGAACATAACCAATGGACACAGGCAGTGGGGGGTGGGGGGGGCCGGGCATGTGCTGAGGGGAAGTGGGAAGGTGGGAGTAGCTGGGGAGAGGTCAATGGGGAAAAAAGGAGATTCATGTAATACTTTATAAACAACAAAGAATTTAAATTTTTAAAAAAATCAATGGTAAAAAATATCCTCGGGTGAGGATTAAAAATAACAAAAGAAAAAAAAAAAAGAATTTGGGTCCTAGCTGGTTTGGCTCAGTGGATAGAGGGTTGGTCTGGGAACTGAAGGGTCCCAGGTTCGATTCCAGTCAAGGGTATATGCCCAGGTAGCAGGCTTGATCCCCAGTAGGGGGCATGGAGGAGGCAGTCAATCAATGATTCCCTCATCATTGATGTTTCTATCTTTCTCTCCCTCTCCCTTCCTCTTTGAAATCAATAAAGAAAAAAGAATTTGGCCCAGCCAGAGTGGTTCAGTGGTTAAGCGTTGACCCATGAATCAAGAGGTCACTAGTTGGATTCCCAGTCAGGATACATATACATGCCTAGGTTGCAGGTTCAATCCCCAGTAAGGAAGCATGCTGGAGGCAGACAATGGATGATGTTTTTCTTTCATGGATGTTTCTATCTCTCTATCCCTCTCTCTAAAAATCAATAAAAACATTAAAAAACAAACAAACAGGAATTTGGCCAGGAAGATAGTAAATTCTTAATAATTAAAATCCTTTATAATGTAAAATACATTTTATATTTATTCCTTATTGCACATGTCTTAAATATTTACAAAGTTTTCTCATTTCCAATATCCCAAAGTTAACTTGTCTTTTAACGGATTCAAATTCTTTTACATAACAAAGGTTATATTTCAGTTATGCTTAAGAAAATACTGCTTATGACACACTGACTTGGTTTAGTAATGACTCTTCACTTTAAAAATTCTGAAAAATCAAGTTATTGTTTCTTTTCTAACAGAATTTTAGCAACAACCTAGTATGAAATCAGTTGTCTTTTTTTAATACTCACCGGAGGATATTTTTCCATTGATTTTTAGGTAGAGGGGAAGAGAGAAGGAAAGACAGAGAGGATTGGTTGCCTTCCACAGGAACCAACCAGAACCAGGGCCAGGGAGGAGCCTGCAACCAAGGTCTATGCCCTTGACCAGAATCAAACCAGGGACCCTTTGGTCCGCAGGCTGATGCTTTATCCAACTGAACCAATCTGAGCTAGGGCTCAGATGTCTTTTTAAAATAATGGATAAAAATCAATATTTAACGAAGTTTTTAAAAAAACTTATAATAAAAACCTGTAACATTGCTTTAACCAGCACTGCTTTAACCAGCTCTGTAACCTAGAGTGCAGGATTGTCTTTGTACATTATATCCTTCTCATTTCCCAAATGTGTACCCTAATGTGCTTCTCATTGTTAAATGCTTTAAGTATAATTTACATTAAAATATCTTTTTTTTTCTCTTTCTTTGAACATCTCAGTTACTAAGTTCCCAAAATGTTTATCTCAGGTATAGCATGAGTGGTCTTTGCAATGTCACTAGCCAAGTACTTAATTCCCATGAAAGATGTTTGTATAGTAATCAAATGATTTGTGGTCACATTTTTTTTTCCAGAGTAAGTTAATAAAGGTGTTTATCATTGTGCAAAGAGAAACCAGTATCATTTGAACAGTACAGCTTCTAAATAACAGTTAAAATACTAATACAACGCATTCCTGGCATTATTACCAATCTTCTAATTTATTCTATCTTTACAGTTTAACTGACAAAGGCTGGGCAAAAGGGTCTTTGCTCAGCAATTTTAGGCCATAGTGGGCAAAAAAGACAGTAGTCTACTTTTTTTTTTAATTTGCAAGGAGGGGAAAATGTTTGGGTTTATATTTTACTATTAGAGACCTAATGCATGAAATTCATGTAAGGATTTTGGCCCTGGCCCCTGCCCGCCACTGCTGGGAGCCTCTGCTGCCTATGCCTCCACATCCGGAAGGATGTCTGATCTAATTAGCATATTATGCTTTTATTATTATAGACTAGAGGCCCGGTGCACAAAATTTGTGCATGGTTGTGTGTGTGTGTGTGTGTGTGTGTGTGTGTGTGTGTGTGTCTTAGCCCAATCTGCACCCTCTCCAATCTGGGACTCCTTGAGGGATGTCCAACTGCCTACTGGGATCGGGCCTAAATGGGCAGTCAGACATCCCTCTCACAAATGCTCACCTGCCTGCCTTCCTAATTGCCCCTAACCAATTCTGCCTGCCAGTGTGATCACCCCCTAACCACTTCCTTGCCAGCCTGATTGATGCCTAACTGCTCCCCTGCCAGCCTGTTTGCCCCTAACTGCCCTCCCCTAACGGTCTGGTCACCCCTAACTGCCCTCCCTTGCTGCCCTGATCCTTCCCAACTGCCCTCCCCTGCTGACCTGATGGCTCACAACTGCCCTCCCTTGCAGGCCTGTTCCCTCTCAACTGCCCTCCTCTGCTAGCCATCTTGTGGCAGCCATCTTTGACCACATGAGGACAGCCATCTTGTGTTAGAGTGATGGTCAGTTTGCATATTACTCTTGTATTAGATAGGATTGTTCTAAAGAACTGAGCAAAGCTGAACCAAAGTGTCTCTTTAGATCTTATAAATGCTACAATATTGTTTCTAGGTAGATTCAAAGATGTTCAAATTTGGACATTCTCTGAAGAGGGAAATGTTCCATTCCCTTAACTATATTTAATGAATTAAAAAGTCCAAAGTAGCCCTAGAAGGTTTGGCGCATCAGCCCAGAGACTGAGAGGTCCCATGTAGGATTCTGTTCAAGGACCCATACCTTGGTTGCAGGCTCCACCCCTGGCCCGGGTCAGGGGCATGCAGAGGCAACCAACTGATGTCTCTCTCTTACACTGATGTTTCTCTCAATCAGTGGAAAAAAATCCTCAAGTGAGGATTAACAAAAGAAAAAAAGTCCAAAGTAATTACTAGTATTCTTTTATTTGCAGATTCTGAAACCTCCCTCCCCCCCCTCAAAAAAAATTTTCTGGGCATAAACCACCCTCACATCTTTCTAATCACTCAATTAAACAAACACTAATCAATTCTATCAAGCACCGTACTAAGTACTTTCCATCCCTTCTAGAGTTGATATTTTTATAGTAGACAGTAGAGATAAAGGAAGGTCTTCTAACTTTAATCCAGGGCATTTTCCACTATACCAACTAGCAACTATTAAATTAAATGCTTATCCAGTCAAAAGGTTAGGTGTCTTTTCAATAATGCTCTGTTTTCTAGTCAGCCTCTCTGTGAAAATCACTTTTCTAACCTGTAAAATGGAGATGATAACCCCTGCCTCTAGTACCTTTTAGTCTTGAGGCTCTCTAAAGAAAGATCAGTTTGTAATAAGACAGCCACATAAAACAGATGAGGCTTCTAGTGTGATACAACTTCGCTGTAATACAGTAATTTAAATTTCAGTGCTACTGTCACATTAGAAACATGAGGCTGTGACTCACTTATAGTTACATATTTCAAAAGAATTAGTAGGAAATATTCCTAGGTGGCTAATGCCTGGCCATTTTTCAACAATAAGATTACACACTTGGTTGACCCTGTCAGAGCAAGGGAAGCAGTTTCCCTGGAACTCCCATGCTCTCAGTGTCTAGTCAATGCTGTTCCTGTGGCACCTGTTGGGAAGCTCAGACCTACTATATTATGGGAGGACCAAGGCCCTCACTAGTTCCCACAACTAGGAATCCTCTCACTGCGTCTCTGAAATACATATTGCATTAACTCTTAGTCATGGCCTCATTGCTTCTGTGTAAAGGTCTGTTTATTTAAAAGAACAAAATCTGCTTTTAGCATCACTGCTGCAACTAGAATGTGGTTCTTAAACTAATATACTAACTTACATAGTTAATGTAAAGATTGTGTAAGATATTGGTTTACAAAAAATAAACAAGGATGAGTGCTCACTTCAGCAGTACATATACCAAAAAACAAGGGTGATTATTTATTGAAGATGAAGAGAGCTGCAAAGAAAGAAAGAAAAAATGAGATCATTTTAGTTTTTCATTAAGACAAAGTCATATATATTGGCTAATCAGCTTCAGGCTGTCACAAAACATGGGTCAACAATGAGTAATCCTGCTAAATGAAGACTAGGAAACCATACTGTGTCTAGCATTCTGATCTGGGAAATACCATTTAGATCCCAATCATCATTCATGTATCTTTTTACACAGTAAATCAACCTTATTCAATAATCTAAAATGACAGAAAAAAAAAACATGAACAGGGGGAAAAGGGGTGGGAGGTTTACAAAGTTTTAATGCATTTAACAACTGTTTATTCAGAAGAAAGTGCTATGTGTAAGGTAATGGCTATGGTAGAGCATTCAGAAATTTTAAAATATACAGAAATGTTTATGGTTATCCAAACTCAAATTATTCTGGAAGATCACACATCATTTAAATGCTAAAATAATTCTGCAACTACCAAAAAAATTTACAAGTCCAACATTAAAGAAGAGCACACACAAATAAAGCCAAAAATAGAGTAATCTCTTCCAGAAGTTAATTTTAAATTCTACACCAATTAACACTTGCACTGGATGAAAAACAAGATGGAAAAGCTTAGTTAGCGGTCTAACAAACTGCCTTAGTAGTTATACATTATTTCCATATGTTTCTTAGCAATCCCCTTATAATTTCTACCTAATAAAAGAGTAATAAGCAAATTGACCATCACTGCCGCCATGTGATCAAAGATCCTGCCTCCATGTGGACATAATATGGCCACCACAAGATGGCCAGCAGGGGAGGGCAGTTGTGGGTGATCAAGCCAGCAGGGGAGGACAGTTGGGGACTCAGGCCTGCAGGGAAGGGCAGTTGGGGACAATCAGGCCAGCAGGGGAGCAGTTAGGCATTGATCAGGCTGGCAGGGGAGTGGTTAGGGTGTGATCAGGCTGGCAGGCAGGCGAGCAGCTGGGAGCCAGCAGTCCTGGATTGTGAGAGGGATCCCAGATTGGAGAGGGTACAGGCTGTGCTGAGGGACACCTCCCTCCCCCACATGAATTTTGTGCACCGGGCCTCTAGTTTGATATAACTACACGAACACTTTGAAAATACAATGGGAAGGGATATTTTTCACATATCAACTGAACATCCCAGTATAATTCTTGATAAGAACTGGTTTGTAGGTTAGGAAATAATTTGGTTTTGCATATTTAGGGCTGAAGTGAACCCTAACACAATTCAAGTTTACTGTGATGTACACCAGATTTTGTTTTTTTGCTAAGTAATGTTGCAAGATATAACAAAATAGTTTTTCTGCCTTCAAGAAACAAGAGTTTCTTATAAAATCTGGTTGTACATCATCTAGGTCTGGTTACTGATAAACAAAGAATTCATTTGTGAGACACTCATAATCTGCCAGGCTTATATTAAATAACAACTATGATTTACTGAATGCCTATTGTGTGTCAGACACTTCCCTAATGCTTAGGTATCCTATTGTCCTGAATTGATAATCTCATATTTTTTCTTTCTTTCTTTGCAGATTGTCCTATTATTCATCTTTGAGAGGTAGGTACATACTATGACCCCCATTTACAAATGAGGAAGTCTTTTAGAGGTTAACTTAGCCCAAATCATATTAATATGGCAGTGCAGAGAATCTTTCAAATGGTTAGAATTACACAAGGAAAGTTATTTTATTTACCTATTTTGGGCAAGGGGACAAAAGATAGATATCTCATCCAATTCAGGAAACTGTCCTGCTTGAACCTCCCAATTCTCCAGCTATTTTCACTCATCACCTTGCTTCACCTTTCCTTCTTTCCTCTGCTTCCAAACCTAAGGGCTTCTGACATGGTCCTCATAAAAATCACATTAGTTCTGCACTGGATGGCACTAGAGGGAATTTTTTTTTTGTTTAATCTCTGTGCTTTGTAGAAATTCCTCCAGGATTTACAGTGTCTGTGGTACTCTGCCCTACAGGATTATTACAGACAATTGCACCAATCACCTATGGAGGAGAAAGAATTGCTAGTGTCCTGACATAATTCATCTGGAAAGCATGTTCAATGTTTAAGTATGAAATTGTGTTGTAGATAGAGAATGTGTTTTATTTAACCTTGGAAGTTTATTTGGAGGCTATTGTGGTAGAGAGGGTAGGTAAACTAGGCCAGTCATTCCCTTTCTATGTACCTAGGATTTTCTTTTTTCCAATTAAAAACCACATATAAGTGGACCAGAACAGTTTAAACCTGTGCCATTCAAAGGTCAACTGTAATATTCTTCAACAATACATAAAGATAGTAAAAGTCATTTTAGGTGGGAAAAAGTCAGGACAAGGCCCAAGGGAAATTATTACCTTTAAGTCATGACAATAGCTACTTTGATGGAGGGATCAGAAAATAGTGTATAGAGGTTAGGGGTGCCAGCAAGGCTCTGTTACTTGACCTGGATGGTGATCATTTGAATGTTATATATTTACTAGAGGCCTAAATTTCATGCGCTGGGGAAAGGTCCCTCAGACCGGCCTGCACTCTCTCCAATCTGGCAGTCGGACATCCCTCTCACAATCCAGGACCACTGGCTCTTACCCATTTCCCTACCTATGGCTTGATCTCCACCTAACCATTCCCCTGTCAGCCTCATACCCCCCAACTGCCCTCCCCTGCTGGCCTCATGGCCCTCAACTGCCCTCCCCTCCTGGCCTCATACCCCCCAATTGCCCTCCCCTGCCAGCCTCATGGTCCCCAACTGCCTTCCCCTACTGGCCTGGTCACCCCTAACCACTTCTGCCTTAGCCCCCACCACCGTGGCTTTGTCCAGAAGAAAGTCAGACAATAGGAAAATATACAGTCTCTCGGTCTAATTAGCATGTTACCCTTTTATTATTATAGATGGGTTTCTCTATCTGCTATATTCCACAATAAAAAGGCTTTTAAAAAAATAAAAAAAAATATGTTGTTTGATATACTGCCTGACATTAACAGAGTGCTAAATAAATTTTGGCTAATATTATGAACAAGAAATAAGTAATCTATTATTACAACTGTCCATGTAATAAGTTTAAATAACTGGATACTGAACAAACACATAAAAATAAATCTTGCAAAACATCATTCATCTAGACTCTACTACATAGGTCTTATAATTTGATACTGGCAGAGTTTCAAATTACCTCTGGAGGAACTTAACATTTAAACATGGCATCACCATTCTACCTGTTGAGAAAGGATTTGTCTACTAGAGGCCCAATGAACGAAATTCGTGCAAGGAGCTCGGCTCTCACAGTCCCGGCTTCACCCAGAAGGTTGTTCAGCTGTCCGGTCTAAGTAGTATATTATGCTTTTATTATTAAAGGTACCATTGGCAAGTCGGTAGGGTATAGTGTGAAGAATGTGGATTTTGCCGAGACCGGTTTGGCTCAGTGGATAGAGCGTTGGCCTGCAGACTGAAAGGTCCCAGGTTTGATTCTGGTCAAGGGCATGTACCTTGCTTGCGGGCACATCTCCACAGTGGGGCGTGCAGGAGGCAGCTGATCCATGTCTCTCTCTCATCAATGTTTCTGACTTTCTATCTCTCTCCCTTCCTCTCTGTAAAAAATCAATAAAAATAAAAATAAAAATAAAAAGAATGTGGATTTTGATGATCAAAGATGGCACTACTAGAAAAAAAAAACAGGATTGGAGAGTGAACTATGTTCCCTCCTTTTTTTTTTTTTTTTTTTTACAAATTTTTTATTGAAGGGAAGGGGGGAGAGAGGGTGAAACATCAACATAAGAGGGAAATATTGATCCACTGCCTCTTGCATACCCCCTCACGAAGATTAAACCCATAACTGAGGCATGTACTAGAAATGTTTTGCAACTTTTCTGTAATTAAATATGTGCTTAGTACTTCCTCCCTTCCCTATTTCCTTTAGTGGCAACCAACATGCACCTTACAGCAGGGTTAGCTTAGGTTCAGATTAGACTAGCAAAACCTCTGGACCCAGCTTTAATTAAGCAAATTAAATCTTTGCTAATGACAGCCAAAGGAGTAGAAGTCTTTATTTCAGGGCACTGTTAATATAAAATAATTTATTGTTTTGTTTACAAGCATCTTATTGATTTAAATAAGCTCCAAATTACACTTCAAAAATGTTCAAGGTCACCCAAAACTATGATTAAAATTCTAAAAACAAACCTCTGAAATAAAGTATTAATAAAGATACTTTAAGATAAAAATTTCTAATATATTTTAATAGCATCTGCTTAATACTAAGGTAAGCAAAGTGTTAATATCATGACACATAACCAATGTGCTAATACCAAATGAGTAACTAAAAATGATGCGCACATACATAAATTTATATGTCAAAGTGGCTGGATTTATTCTAACTATTTTTTCACCAAGCCCTAGCCAATTATTTCATCCCAAAGCTACCAACTTTTCCTATCCGTGCTGTCGGTGATTGGTGTATTCAGTGTAATGCTCCCCATACACACTACTCTCTCAAAACCAAGTATTGTTTTACAGGAATCCAATCTGCTCTGGTTAACAATGGTCTATTAATATCCAGTGGCATTAATACAAAGCTCAAAACTCAAGTGCCACAGATAAAAGTGATGGTGTGGCCATGTGACTTTATAGTAAACCAAGTCAGAACTGCTGATTGCAGTCAAAGAATTCAGTCCTCTATCTAGCCCATCATGTTCTTTACTAATCATTCAAGACTAAGTTACAACAGAATGCATTAAGAATAGAATAATTATCATTTCAAATCCCATACAAGGTATTAATGTCAACAATCTAATAACTTGAAAATATTTTAATTCAAATTATCAGAAAATTAATTAATATATATTTTTTATTTTTTAAATTAATAATAGATTGATGGCACTAACAGATGTGGCTCAGTTGGTTGAGCATCATCCCATGCACTGAAAGATTGCTGGTTCGATTCCAAGTCAGGATACATACCTAGGTTGTGGGCTTGATCCCCAGTAAGGGGATTAGGGGGGAGGCAAGAAGCAGCTGATTGGTGTTTCATTCTCACATCAATGTCTCTCTCTCCAAATCAATAAAAAAAAATCTTAAAAAAATAAAAAGAAGACTATGAAGAACCTTACTAAAGTTATAAGAAAAAAGTCTAGCTGGTGTGGCTCATTTGGTTGAGTATCGTCCCATTCACCAAGAGGTCACCAGTTCAAATCCAGATTAGTACATGTGCCTAGGTTTCAGCCTCAATCCCCGGGAGGCAACCAAACAATTTATGTTTCTCTCTTATTAATATTTCCATCTATCTCTCCATCTCACTTCCTGTCTAAAAATAAATACAAAAATGAAAGAAAAAATATATTTTAAAAGGGCTACTTAATACAATTCAGTATACAGTTATCTAATGGTTAAAGCCAGTTTTTGATTGTTAACACTTGTCTATATAAGGGTATTTCAAAGTAGAGAATCAGCACATCAAAAAAAAATAACTATGTACTAAGTTATAGGGAAAATCAAAGTGTACAACTCTCTCAACATGTTCTAGGACACTGCTTCTCAAACTTGGCTTTCTGAGAATCAGCAGAAAGTTTTTCAAAAACTACCTACATATTCTTTGAAAGAGAAACGTCTATAATTTTTCTCCAAGTAATTCTTTTAGAAATTTGGGGATCACTGGTCCAGAAGAAAAGGATAGGGAGAAAGAAACCTAATTTCAAAAAAATTCAGCTTCATCAAGTATATGTGGCTTTAGGCAAATCACAACCTTGACTGCTATTCCAAGAACTTCTGAAAACCCAACTCCTCCAAAGATAGATTTGAAGACCAAATACAGATATGCAGCTTTAGAAACTCTAACAATTTATACAATATTAAATTACACAGCCTTCCCAATTAATTCTCAGATAGAAAAAAGATGAATTCCCTGATTCAACAAATATTTCACTGAGGGCTCTGGTCTAGAAACCTTTGAGGAAGAATCCCATACAAAATTAGAAGAAAATTTGAATGTGAATAATTTTTAACTCGTGATGGGTATTTATTGTGGAAGAAAAAAAAAAAGAAGAGAAAAGAAATGTAAAATAGTAACCTATGTGATAATAGAAATGTTCTAGATCTCCATTGTCCAATACAATAGCCATCAGCCAAATGTAGGCAATTAGCACTTAAAATATGGCTTGAGTAATTTAATTGAAGCTTTAGTTTTAATTTAAACTGAGTTGAAAAGCCACATGTGACTAGTGATTACGGAATTTAAAAAAAACAAAACACAATCCTAGAACTTTTAAAATTTAGGCTGCATTTTGCGAGTCACAGATAAGGAAAAGCAGAGGAAATGGAAGAAAAAAATTTAGGAAGATTCCATTTATAAGATACTATTTTGTATTTCTTTTTGAAGATCTTTCTATTAGGAAAAGATATATTCATATAGTGAAGCTGAGGAGTACAAATCTTTAGAAGTAGCATCAATTGGGAGGCAGAATGTTTGCTGCAAGTCCCAACCCTGCTGCTGCCTGTTATGGGCCCTATGATTCTATAAGGGTTCTTTAGCTCTTTTTGTGTGTTAAACTCCAACTATGCAAATTGGGGCAATATGCCTATCAAATGAGCTAGAAAGTCTACATAACAAATATAAGATATATAAAAGAGGTTAAGATTTTTTGTACTATATTAATTTATTTAAAAAAACTAGTTCAACATATATTGATTGAGGGTGTGCTGTGTCAGGCCTGTATACATAATAAACAGCCACAAACATAGTTTACTTCCCATGCAGCTTGAAGTCCAATCCAATTGAGCTAAATAACCACATTAATAAATATACATGAAATAAGTGCTTTAAGGGAAAGGGGCTTGTTCTGGACTGGAGAATAATAAGGCTTCCTCTCCGAGGAAACAAGGATTAAAATGAAATCTCTAAACGGAAATGTTAACTGTGTGTATAAGGTGGAAAGGAGGAAGAGTTCACAGTATCACAAAGAGTTCCTATGGTTCCTATTGTGCCTTTGAGTAATTTTAACACTCAAGAAGTAGGCCAGAGATAGACAATGCAGGACTGGTTTTAGGCTAATGAATGACATAATCAATTTTCTATTTTGAAAAGATCCTTCTGGGCACAATAGTGATGGGAGGGCACAGTGAATTAGGGGAACCCAGTTAGGTTACTGTAGGGGGAATGTGCTGAAATTGGGTCTATGATGGAAGTAATGAAGATAAAAGGAATACTTAAAAAATGAAGGTGACAGGACTTGGAGATGAATTGGATGTGGAAGAATGAAAGAACCTGTCAAGGATGACTCATATTTCTCACGTGTGCAATATGATGCATGGTGGTACCATTCATAGAGACATAGGACAGACACACTGAAAGAAGACCTGGATGTTTTGTTTCTGAAGAGGGATGTTTTGTTTCTGAAGAGGGAGGGAGGCATTTATAGGTTTGTGAGTCTAGTGTGCCTTTGAGATACATATAAAGCAAAAATGTCAGCAGGCGTTGGATGCCTAGAACTCAGAAAAGGGGTAAGAATGTGTGACAAAATTAACTGGGAGAGAAGAAAGAAGCCAGAAGAAGAAAAGCCAGAATCAAGCCCTGGAAGGTGGCTCAGTCTAGAGATAAAGGAAACTGCAAAAGACACTGGGCTGAAAGAGCCAGAGAGGGAGAAAAATGAAAAAACAGAGTAGTGCCTTGGCCTGGTAAGTCAGTATTAGAATACCATCACAATGTTCCAAGGTTGTGGGTTCCATCCCTAGTCAGGGCACACACAAGAAGCAACTAATGAATAAATAAATGGAGCAACAAAGTGATGTTTCTCTCCTTCTCTCTCTAAAATCAGTAAAAAAAAAAAAAGTGCTATTATGGAAGCTGAGAAAGTGATGAAAACACTGCAAAAGAACATCAAATGCTGCTGGAAGGTTGAATGCTGCAGGGGAGGAAAGTAAAGTGTCCTGGAATTGGTGATAAGAATGGAGATGACTATTAACAATTATTTAGGTGAAATGATGGGAAAGAAGTCATACTACAGCAAGTCATGGATCCTTTAAGTTTTCCTCCACAGGAGTAACCCAGCCAGTCCTACCAAACCACCTTACCACAAAAACTTCAAAATGATTGAAACAACATTGATCAAAGAACTAATTCACACTAATCAACAACCATGCCAGTTGTTTTTTAGAATTCTTAACCTCAATGAATATCTAATTTGTGAATGTTCAGGAACAGCATACTGAACATTTAGAGCAGAGAAATTTCTGAGCCCAAGGATGGTACAAACACAGCAGCCTGTTATTAGTTCTACAGAGAGATAACATTCCACTAATTTTGCTTTTCAGATTTTCCCCTTCTTCTAATTAGAAATCACCAAGTTCTTTATCAGCTCTAATCTGTTTTACCTTTAAGATAGAAGATTCTAGTAAACAATGGAAGAATAACAAAGACACTGGCAGATGACAGCTTTCATATTTTAAGTAGGAAGACATTGATGTTTTTAACTTCAGTATTTTAAGTAGTTTTCCCTGTAGTCCATCCCTCAACACTTTCATTTTATGTTTCAGCCTATTAGTTCCCCACCCCTTTCTTTGTATTCTATATGAAAAATTTATTTTCATGGCTTTACCTAAATTTGTAGCATAAAAACACATTTTTATGCAACTATTTAAAACCCAATTTCTTAAATTATTTTCTTTAACTAATCAGTAGTTGCAATTTTATGTTTGCCCCATTGTAGAACTAATTTATAGAATGAAACCCAACTCTTTACTCCACCTCTCAAACTTGCTCTTCCCAAAGACACTTCCATATCTATAGAGTCCATTCTAAACAGTAGGAAAATCTGGCATTAATCTTTCCATATACCCCTTCATCTAAATCATCAGCAAATCCCAATAGTTTTAACCTTATAACATACCCAGGATATGAACACCTCTGTATCAAACACTATTACTACCTTAATAAAAGTCCTATCATCTTGACTGAAATACTGCTCTAACTGGTCTCCCAGCTTCCACAATTACCTCTTTTCAGGAGGGTATTTTCCACAGAGCAATCAGAGTGATATTTTAAAAACGTAAGTTGAATCATGTAAAGTCTGTGTATTAAACCCTCCATGACTCCCTATCTCACTCAGAATAAAATCCTAAGTCTTTATCATGATCTACTTATTTATTCCTCACTACTGTTTTGACCTCCTCTCCTGTCACTCTCTCCCTTGTCTCTCATCTTTCTGGGCTTCTTATTTCTCAATCACACCAAGTACACTCCCATCTCAGATCTTAGTGTGTGCAATTTCCTCTGCCTAGAGTATTCTTCCCCCAGTTATTTTGCATGGGGTGTTCCCTTACTCCCTTCTAGTGTCTGCTCACATATCAGAGAGGCTTTCTCTAACTACTCTAAAACAGCACCACCCCAGCCATAACCATCTATCACCTTCAGTTATATCTGACCTATTTGTTCGTTGTCTCCTACCATTAAATGAAAGCCCCATAATTCTGTTGTGTTCATTGCTGTATTATCCCCAGCATCAGAATAGTGTTGCTGGTACTGAATTTGTTCACATTCATTTCACTTCATCAAGGAACCAATTTAATTAGTACCACAGACTTTCCAAACACATATATAAAATATATAATTAAATATTAATAAAGCAAGCATACCCAATAAGTAAGAACCAAGAAACACTACTCCGGTCCTTTAGATCCCAACTGCACAGAATTGGAAATATGAGTCTGAACACAAATATACATAGTGCACAGGTTATTTTCCACATTTTAAATCCTCAAATTTATCTTTCCTTTTACCCAGGCAGTCAGTTAGTGTATACTTGGAGAATGTATTCTGTATTATGAGCGTTGGTGGTATGGGTTTAACCGGGTGAAGCCTTTGGCAAAATGGTAAATAATCCAAGCTTGACTTTGCTACATGCAAATATTTCTTATCAGGGTTCCAACTTTACTCAATCCTGGAACTATTCTACTCCCTAACCCCAAAGATATGGCCCATTCTTGTTCTTTCAGGGTGACTTTTAAGAACTCAAGCTATATACTGAATTAGTGTATGAAATTTCTTGTCCAAGAATCAATACAGCCCACTCGGAAGCAGCTACAGGCATTAGAGGAGATAACATACTTGTTTGTTTTACAGGAAGTCTTTGTTAAATGGGAGGAATTGTCTACTCTGAGACATTCAATGAACAAATCTTTATTAAATACCTATTATCTGTATGAAGATGAATAAGATACAAGTTCAGATCCAATGAAAGAGATAGTCATATCATACATCATCACAAGAATTCCTTACTCATTTCTCTGTTATGTAATCACTAGAAGCCTGGTGCACAAAATTCATGTACTTGTTGGGGGGAGCAGGTAGGTCCTTTAGCCCAGTCTGTGCCCTTTGGCAGTCCGGGAGCCCTCGGAAAATATCTGATTGATGGCTTAAGTCCGCAAAGATCGGACATCCTTAGCACTACCTGGGAGACAGGAGAGGCTCATGGCACCCTTGAGCCTGACTTCTGGCTTCGCACCCCCGTGAGAACCCACTGAGCATCAGGGGGCAGCTCCTGTGTTGAGTGTCTGCCTCCTGGTGGGCAGTGCCTGTCATAGCGACCAGTCATTCTGCCATTTGGTCAATTTGCATATTAGCCTTTTATTATACAGTGGTACCTCGAGATACAAGTGCCCTAACATACAAGATTTTTGAGATACGAGCCATTTGAGCGAGCGATTTTTGCTTTGAAATACGAGCAACATTTGAGATAGGAGTAATCGCTCGGATCGGCCGACTGCACATGACCCACCAGTTTACCGCGACTCGAGCGTCTCATAGTTTCCCATGCCTCAAGGTTACGGAACGAATTAAACTCGTATCTCGAGGTACCACTGTATAAGGATTTCATTCTCAGGAGGTCATGGTAGAGAGGTGATGGCAGTAATCCCCATTGTATCCTCCTCAACACCCCTGCTATCCCCCTGGGGGGATAGGTAGGAAGAAAAGGTAATAAGAAAGCCCTGGCCTGTGTGGCTCGGTTGAGTGTTGTCCTGTGCACCCTCCTATGCACCAAAAGATTGAAGGTTCAATTCCTGGTCAGGGCACATACCCAGGATTGTGGGCTAGATCCCTGGTAGGGAGAGTGTGCAGTAAGCAGCAGATCAAAGTTTCTCTCTCACATCAATGTTTTTCTCTCTCTCCCTTTCCCTTCTTCTCTAAAAATCAATTTTAAAAAAATCTTTAAAACAAAAAAGATAATAAAAAAGAGGATACTATGTCCTGGCATTGGAGTCAGAAAAACCTGGATGTGAATTCCATCTGCATCACTTTCTATGAGAGTGACACTAAACCATTTCTTCAGCTTCTATGGGCCCGTTTTTATCATGAGTAAAATGTGTATAGGATCTGTTTCATAATAATTAAATAAAAAATCCACAGGCTCAATAAGACATAAAAGTCACTGAAATGACATAGTTATTTTCTTTAATGCTCCCTTTGTATTAATGAAAAAGGCTAAAATAGGCCACATATCATCAGCAAAAGGCTCCCAAGCCATGGCCTAAGGACAACTTGCCAAGGTAATGCTACCTTTTAAAACTGTTTTAATAATGATTTACCCTGGCCAGTTATCTCAGTTGGTTAAAGCACTGTCCTGATATACCAAGGTTCGTTTGGGGTTTGGTCTCTAATCAGGGCACATACAAGAAAAAAACAAATGAATGCATCACTTAAGTGGAACAACAAATTAATGTTTCTCTCCCTTCCTTTCTCTTAAAAAAAAAATCAATTTAAAAATGAACAGTGATTTCAAATAATAACCTTAATGCTTTAAATCCAGTAGGAGCTATTATAGATTGTCTACACCACAGATAATCCACATTTGATAATCATGCTACCCACCCTCCACTTTTTTTCTTCAAGAGACAGGAATCACTACTTTGGGTTGATTTTTTGAAATACTTAAAAAAATCCACACAATTCCAGGTATCAGCTTTGAAGTTTCTGTCTTCTTGAAAACTTTTCTCTCAGCTTCCCTGAAACAGCTCTCCTAGCTATTTCTAACCAGCATAGCAACTCCTTAATTTCCTTTGCTAGTGTCTCCTCAATCTCTAACAGACCTTCCTTTAGACATTTTCTAGGCCTAATCCCAGATCATATATATACCTGTCCTCTTATCTATGCACTCTTCTTAAATAATTTCATGCATAACCTTGGACACTGTACAAACACACACCACTACATACACACACACACATACACACACACATACACACACACACACACACACACACACACACACACACACCACATACATATATATGTGTGTGTCTTACAGGCTACCCAGAATTCTTTTTTTTATCCCTCAAATCTATTCCTTCTCCAGTATTTCCCATCTCAGGCAACAGTACTGCCATCTATTCACTTGTTCAAGAACAAAACTTGGGAATCAGCTTCTCTTTCACTCCCACATGCAATCCATTCACATCCAATTCAGTCTGCCACCAAGCCTTATTATCTTTTATCCAGACCACACTTAATAGCTTGGATCTCCCTGCTTCCACTCTTATTCCTGCCAATCCACTCTCTAGCCAGCAGTTTTAAAACAAAAGAGATCATGTTGCAACCTCACACAAAATCTTTCAATCACTTCGGACTACATTTATGGTAAAATCTTACACTGGTCACCTTATTGTTTTTTTAGATATATCCCTCTCTCACCTCACTACCTTCACGTGTGCTGTTCCTTCAGCCTGGAATGTTTTCCTACCATATCCTCAAAATCCTTAAAGGTTCAGCTTCAATATTATACTTCTGGAAAAAGGCTTTTCCAACCCAATTATAATTAGGTCCTATTATATCCTCACCAGAAGCCTATACTTTTCTTCCCTAGCATTAAAAAAAAATTTTTGTAACTATGTTATGTACAATTATTTGAGTAATGTATGTGTAAGCACAGTCAGTATCTGTTCCCCTAATCACTGCATCATTTCACAGTGCCACAGCCATGTGTCCAACACCTAACTCCTTTCACCAATAAACATTTGAAACAGAAAATTCAGGAGTCCTGGCCCTAGAATGGCTGCACAATACAGCAAGATATGCCATGGATATTTCCCTTCAATTGAATTTTTAGGCAAATGCTTTTTAAAAATCACAGTGCTAGGCAATGAAAGGAATTCAAGTAGGAGGAAGACAAGTTCCCCTAAGAAGTTTCTGGAGTGCCTGTCTTTTTACTTTTTTTATTCTTCCATAGTTCTTAGCACACAGTCAGATCTCTAGTAGATACTTAAAGCATTTAGTGACCAAAGTACATGATAATCAAAGTGCTAGAATTAAATGTCATAAATTCTACATAATAGGGTTCACTGAAGGCTAAAAGCATTAGAAAAGTGTTTAAGGAGATAGAATTCAATTTAGACAGGGTGAGGAGTAACTTTTAGGGATCTGCCCAACTTATGCTCTCACCCCTCACCTGCCCTCCTTCAACAGCAGTAAGGCCAGATTTGTACTCCTCAACACAAAACATTTCTATAATCCATTTGCTGAATTCTAAGCAAAATTATCTTCAATATGAGATTCTATGCTTAGTTAACATATATTAACAAAACTTTTTTTGGCCATAAAGGAACCGAGTGGTATATGATAAAAACCTATGAAAAATTCATTACTATCTGTTGCATTTTACATACTGTACTATATTCATTTAATAATGTAGATGTTAAGAGGATCTAAAATTGAAATCCTAGTGTTTATGTACTTTCTGAAGGACCAATATAAGATCAAAATAATAACATTAGCAATTATTTTCCAAGCACTGCACATGGACCTTTCTGTGTGTTTTTCCCCCTCTAATCTTCAAAATAACCCTGAAAAAAATTCTTGAAAAAAACTGAGACTGAAAAGCTGGATGACTTCAACTATAATACAGCTTACAATACAGGTGTTCTTTTTTTAGACAATGTAAACTGAACCAAAAATGCCAAAACAAACAGAAAACTCTGAAGTTTTATAGAACTTCAAATGCTTGGTTACTGAATTTAAAATAACAAAAGCTTTTCTAGGAAGCATACAAGTTCAAGGAATATAACATCCTTTCATTTAAAAAGTCTTTCTAGCTTAGCTGATGTGGTTCTGTGGTTGAGTGTTGACCTATGAACCGGGAGGTTATGGTTTGATTCAGGTCAGGGCACATGCCTGGGTTGCAGATTCCATTCCCCAGTAGGGGGCGTGCAGGAGGCAGCCAATCAATGATTCACATCATTGAAGCTTCAATCTCTCACTCTCCCTTCCTCTTTGAATTCAATTACACATACACATACACACACATCTTTTTAAAACTCATGGGTAAATATAGAGTGCTTTACTGCCAAACTGCTCAGCTTTGGTGAAATATATCTGAAATTTACCTGCATTAATATTTTCAATAAAAGTTCTCTAAAGAAAAAAAAAGTTCTCTAAAGAAAGAAAAATTATCAGCTACATAGCTACTTCACAAAGATTTTTAGTTTTGAAAGGAGGAAATAATAGATTTGAGAGAAACTACAGAGTGTGAATGTTATAAAAAGTGTTTTTCTTCTAATATAACAAAATACCACAATAGAATAACAGTACCATTATCCAAAAGCTAAATGATGTCAGGCTTCTAATCAATTAGCTGTTAAGGGTTGAGACCTCTGTAATTATTTCAAACTGTATGAATGTTACATCAAACATTGGGACAAGTAGTCTTGTATGAAATTACTGTATGAGATCAAATAATCACATCAAAAAGAAATTACATACTTTTGTATTTACACTTTCCACACTATGATCTTTTCAATCTACATGATACCAACTCTGCATGCACCAAATTTCATCAATGTAGTCATTACATATTGTAAAAGCAAACTTCAAGTATTCCCATAAAATAGTTAAATATTAGTTGAATCTCAAAAGCATCAGTTATCTCGAAATAACAACTTTGTACCATCGAGAAATAAAAGTAGTATGTGGCCATAAAATGGAATTACAGAAACAGTAAAGGGATTATTTTCTGTTAACAAAGCATAGCCATCTATGCAAGACCCCAGAAAGTCTTTCTGGACCTCCTCCACAGGAAAAAAAAAAACACACAAAAAAACAAAAAAAAAACTCACTCCCCCTCAATCTCTCCTGTGAGCCTCCTCCCCCATCTTACTTTTTCCAGCCCCCTCCCAAAAGGTTTACATTTAAAATGGATTTATAGCATCATCAAGAATAGCATGTCTCTAAATGTATGATCTTTGCATATCCAAGGTTGCAGGAATTGAGCTTTAATAATTCATGGACCACAAACACGCCCTGTTAAGATTTTTCCCTCCAACACTAAAGTTCCTACTCTTGGGATCCCTAACGGGTGGTACATGAGCCGTCCAACAGTACCACCTTTAAAAAAGGAGCACAAACGGTAGGTGTGCCCTCCTGAGATGCCCTCACCTAAACTCCCTGCATGTTCCCTGGCGGACCCACGAGCATCACTGTCACTCAGAGAGACAGTGATTGTTAAACGCGGGTGAGGAACCAAGCGGGACTGAGACACAGAACTGGATGGGGAAGGTTAAAAAGGCAGCCTCTCCAGTAGCGCCTCAGTGGCCTCACCCGCCGCAAACTTTTAGGAGATTAAGTTACACATTCCTCTGCAATTCCACCCTTGACAGCTGAATCCAGAGATGCCCCAGCGAGTCGTGCACATCCATTCCCGCCACCTCACCGGCGGAGAGCAGGAGGCCACATGCGATGGCCAGCGCTGACCTGCGGGCTGGGGAAGGAGGGCTGCAGGGGGGAGGGGGGGAGAGCTCACCTTCTCCAGCTCGTCGTGCAGCTCCGCGAGGCTGGGACGCAGCAACTTCTCGCCCAGCTGTGCCACCGTGTGCCGGTAGTGGTCAATCCTGGGCACGGCGTCCATGGTGTTGTGGCCGAAGGTGCGCTGGTAGTAGGTGTTGGTGTGGGTGTCGTAGTAGTAGTGCTGGTGGTGGCCGCTGCTGCCGCCGCCCGAGTGCAGGCTGCTGCCCTCGCTCAGCACCGTGTCCCCTCCGTTCTGGAAACTCACGTTGGGCCCGTCGCCTCCGACCCCCGCCGCATCCGACGGGCTCTCCTCGGCCGAGGAGGCGGCCGGGTCCACGAAGTTCACACGGAAGCGGCCCTTGGCTTCCTCGCTGCCTTTCGCCGGCCCGCTTTCGCCGCTGGCTTGCCCATCCGCGGAGGTCTCCTGGCTCCCCGCCGCAGCACCAGCCGCCGCCGCCGCCGCCGCCGCCGCCGCCGCCGCCGCCCGCCCCGCGCTCTCGGAGACTAGGTCCACCTGGAAGCGGCTCTGGCTCGGGGTGGGCCCCAGCGGTCTGCCCAGCCCGTCCCCGGCCGCCGAGACGCCCTCGCCGCCGCCCCGACCAGCGGCCGCAGCATCCTCCGGCTGAGAGGACACGGCCGCGCCGGGCAGGTTCACGCCGGCGGCGGCCCGCGGGGCGGCTGCCGGCGTCTCTCCGACCCCAGCCAGCCGGGCAACGCCGGAGGAGGGCGCCGGAGGCCCCGGATCCATCGCCTCCGACCCTCGGCGGACTCAAGAGCCGGGCGGGTTTCGCGGGCTGCACGCCCTCCGCGCCTCCGAGCGGCGGTGGCCGCGGTCGCACCACCAGGGGAGGGAGTCGGCTCCCCGCCGCTAGCCCGGGCCGGCGCGGACCCACCGGCAGCCGCGTCAGCGCGAGAGTGCGGCCGGCGCGGGGCGGGCCCGCTGTTTAAAGGCTGTGCGCGGCCGTGGCGGCTCTCGCTGCAGCACGCGGGAGGCGGGGCCCGCGCTCCCCACCCCTCGGCCCGCCCCCCGCGGCCCCGCAGTGACGCCCGCGGACGCTCCCCGGACGCCCGGCCCTCCTGGGGCGCGGCGGGGCCCCCACGCGAGAGCGACCCGCGCGAGGGTCGTGCCCGGCCAGCCCGCGCCGGGCTTCAGGCAGCAGCAGCGGCGCGGTCGGGGAGCGGCCGCGCGCCGCCTGACCGCTGTCGCCGGGAAGGTCTCCGCACCGCTGCCTCCTCTTCCGTCGCCTCCTCCCACCCCTCCACCTCCTTTCCCCGCCCCGCTCTGCGGTGCTGGGGAGTGGGCCCGCGGCTGTCGCCTTCTCTCCCCGCCTCTGGGGCTGCGGTCCCCGGGGCCGGCAGCCCGGACCCCGGTAAACCAGGCTGCGGACGGCGCCCGGCAGGGCCAGCGGTGAGGCGCGCGGGCCCCGCTTCGGCGCACGCGGACCGCCGACGCTCCCGCGGCGGCTCCAGAGGCTCGAGCCCCCACTGGCTTTTTTTTTTCTTTTTTTTTTTTAAGTTCTGAACTCGCAGTGCTCGTGCTGAGCCGGCGAGATCTCGCGAGATGCTGCAGGGCCGCTTCCCCCTGAGGCGCGTGGTACCCGCGGCGGTGCTGGACCCGCCGCCGGCCCGAGCTCCTCAGGTTGACGCCGGGGGCTCTGGGCCCTGCTCGCAGGTGCTTCCGGATCTGCGGGCGAGGCGCGCCTCGGGGTTGGCCGGCTCGGCGCTCCCGCCGGCGGCGGCTCGCACTGGCTCCAGGCCTGAGCCTAGGGGAAGACAGGATTTCCTCTGGGCCGCCCTGAAGGCTGGAAACTCACCCGCGGGCCGCGTCAGATTTGCATACCCTGAGACTGGCCCCGGGTCTCGCCACCGGAGCTGCCGGGGTGTGTGCGGACTTCCGAGGACACCTCCACTTTACAAGCTGTGAGGTGTGAGGGCGCGAGAAGGGAGATTAGTGATGATGCCTTGTTGTCTTCAGGACGATGGTTCACTGGCGGTATTTCCCAAACTGCGAGGAAGTTCGGACAGGAAAATGAGAGCAGTAAACTAGCCGGGAAGTTTTCAGCGTGACGGAAGTTGTGAAGAATCCTCTGTTTTACTTTAAAACAGAAAGGTCCTCTGCAGGTCTGTTTTCTCTAGGGAAAATAATGATTTTTTTTGCAACTTCCTTCACAGAATCAATTGTAACCTAACTTCTGCCCAGAGCCCTACCTGAAAACATAACAGTTTTATATGTATTGTATATAAACACATACACTTACTTACATCTTTATATGTATTTTTTGTTTTATTTACGAGAACAAACACCGCCCTTGGCTGAATCCTAGGAGTATGACCTAAGAGCTGCAGAGTTTGCAGAACTGTTGGAAAACACAGTACCGTTAGGAAAGCTGCAACCAGATTGTTTAAAAAAAGTTGTCATAACCATCATCCTATTTGACCTGCACAACTTTTCATCTCAGTTTATTATCTTCGTTGTAAAGATGGGGAGATGAAGGAACCGCCCTTGGATCGTTTAGCGGTAGTTCCTAAATCCCCTCTTGAACATGGTAATATATGATTAAGCAGAAAACCATGAGGCCAGAAAGCTCAGGTGGTCCTTTAGGCAGTGCTACTTCTACTAGGGGATTGCTGCCTTGGTAGCTGACCTGTGTGGTACCTCTTAGCTCCAAAGCTAATTAGATGGCTATTTCAACATTCTTTCAACTGTGTAAATGGTAAGCATCCACTATGAGGTGCCCTGTGTTCAGTGAGCCAAACAGACAATCCCTTCTCTCATGAAGCCCATTGTCTAGGGAGAGGGGGAGGAGGGGAGGAGACAATAAATGATAAATAGGTAAAGTATATAGCATGCTATAGGAATATAGAAATATAGAGCATGCTTTGAGTGCTAAGGAAAGAGGAATAGGATATGTATGTGAGATGGAGGCGGTAAAGTTTTCACCCACTAAGAGATTGGTGACATTTGAGTGAGGAAGTGGGTGATGCAAATATCTGGGGAAAGAATATTCCAAGCAGAGGAAAAGCAAAATCCCAAAGGTGAGAGCATGTCTGACATGTTCATAGAAATTTCATATAGGCCAGTATGGCTGAAACTGCTTAAGGAATGGAGAGAATAAAAGCCCATTAGGTTAGAGAGTTCACAGATTGAGGGTATTATAGACCAAATTGTGTAGGACTTCTAAGCTATTGGAAGGACTTTGACTTGTACCCTGAGTGGGATAAGCTATTAGTCAACTTGGGCTGCCCTAACAAAATACCACAGACTGGGTGACTTAAACAAATTTATTTTCTTGCAGTTTTAAAATGAGATCAGCATGCCATCATGGCCAGGTTTTGGTGAGTGGTTGGAGAATGCCACTGAAGCATCCATCTTATATAAAAACTGCTGTTTGAAATTTTAACCCTGCTATTTGGTTTCTGTAAATGTTTGCTTGCTTAAATAATAAGGAAAATAAGACTACTCCCACTTCAGAGAGGCCATTAAACCTTCCCCGGAAAAAATTATCAGTGCTGGCACCAGGCCAAGCCTTTGTTTGAGGTCTCAAGGCCCCAGCACATAGGGGCTCTTTAAGAACTTGCAAAAGGAGCTGGAAACACCCCATATTTGGGAGACAAAGAAGGTAAAAATACATAAATAGGGAAAATCCCTCCATGTTGGGGCCTAGAATTTGAGAGACATTTTCCTCTGGACCTGTGTGTAATAAATATAACTCCATCTCTCTAAGTATTGCTTGGTTCTTCGGTTTTCTATAACACCACCTTCTCATTTGGTCACATGTTGAAGAGAGATAACTCTGGTGTTTCTTCTTATAAGGGCACCTGTTCCCTCTGATCAGGATGCCACCCTATGACCTCATTTAATCTTAATTACCTCCTTAAAGGCACATAAGTTAGGGCTTTAACATATGGATTTGGGAGGCGGGGGTTTGGGGGGGGGAGCAAGGTGGGGAGAGACACCATTCCATCCCTGTCAAATGGCAATGTATCCTGAGAAGAGAAATGACATGATTTGAATATATTTAAATGATCAGTCTAGCTGCCTGTTATAAATATAGAAGGGAGTAAGTGGTGGGGACAAAGAGGGAAGCAAGGAGATATATTGAGAAGTAATACAAAAATTTACAATGTGGCTTTGACCACAATGGGTAGCAGTGATAATGTTTGGAAAGTGGTTGAATTTTGAGGGGGCATAGAATTTGCTGATGGATATAGAGTATGAATAAGAAACCAAGGGTTTTAGGTCTTCCCATCTAGGAAAATGGTGTTGCTATTTTCTTAGATAAGGAGATGGTGAATAGAGCATCCTTGGGTAGTAAGAATACCAGGAGTTCAGTCTAAGATGTCTATTGGAGAAAACAAACAAATGCCTAGAAGTAATAATAAACTGTCACTCAAAAATGTGTAAGTGCAAACTGAGAAGTTCTAAGACAAGCTCAGCTGGTGGGACTCATGCTTGGATTCCAGCTCAGGACACATCCCCATGTAATGGGCTCTTTCCCCATAGGAGGCGTGCAGGAGGCAACCAATCAATGATTCTCTCTCATCGTTGATGTTTCTATCTACCTCTCCCTTTCTGAAATCATATATATATTTATATTATATATTATATATATTTAAGTTCTAGGATAGAGAAGAACATGGTACAATGAGAATGTAAAATAGAGGGACTAGATTTAGAGAGGAATTGATTTTTCCGCTGAAGTCTGAAAGTTGATTGGGATTAAACTAATTTGCAGGGGAATTTCAAAAAAGAAATATTGTGGACAAAAGCCCTCTTGAAGTGAACATGACCTTTCTAGGAAGCTTGAAGCCAGTTTGGTTAAAGCATAGTGATTAAGGGGCATGAGTGGTAAGAGATTAATGAGTTTGAAAAAGCCCAATGAAACCATTCTAAAAGCCCTATGAAACCATTAATGGGTTTCCAGGGAGATAGGCACATGATCAGATTTACATTTATTAACAGTCTCTGGTTATTTTGTGGCAAAAGGATTGGAAAGGAGCAAGAATAAGCATGAAAAGATAGGATTACAATTTTAGTAATCTAGACATGAGATGATAATAATAGTAGCTAACATTTATGGGGAACTTAATATCCTGCCTACTGTGCAAAACTCTGCATTCATAATCTTTTCTTAGAATACTATGAAGAAGGTCTTATTATTTCCTCTATATTACAGATGAAACACTTGGTTAAGCAAAAAAGGTAAAGTAACTTGTCCCAGGTCACTCAGTCAAAACCAAGATTTGAATCCAGGGTGATTTCTTCACTAATCAAGCTATAAAGGTGTGGATTATAGAGGCTGCCAGGGATGTGGGGAAGGAGAATATTTGGAAAGATAACTCAGAGAACTTGGAAATGACCTCCTCCATTTCAGGGGACAAATATAATACTTCAAATAATGAGGATTTTAAAAAAAGAAAGAACTTGGAAAAGGGTTGACACTATAAGGGAAAGTAAGGTTTAAATGGTTTTTTAACTTATAGTTACCTGGGTTTAAGTAGTGGTGATGTTCTAGGAAAAAGAAGATATTCTAAAACTAGGTTTGGAGAAAAATAAGAGAAATTTGTTCTTAGTCATACTGGGTTTGAGGTATCTTTGAGTCATCCAAGTGGAAAAGTGAGGAAAATTATTTGGCTACATGCGTCTTGTGCTCGAAGGGGAAGTTTGTACTAGCATATGAAAGTACTGACACCATGGACATGTCGACGTAAGAAAAATGCAAACCTATAGGTAATTTTTTTACTAGTTTATTGAGCCAATCTGATGACATATGCCAGGGAGCAAGATCTCAAATGCTCCAAGAGAATTACAGATTTGCAGCTTATTTATGCATTTGAAATTAAGGAGGGAATGTAAGGAGCATTACGTGAAAGTGGAAGAAAGCAAGGCAGGGATTGGATTACAGGATAGTTAATAAGAAAATGTGCTCTCTTAAGGATGCTGTATTTCAAAGGTGTGTTAATCTGGATGCACAGAAAGAATGGACAGGGCTTGCTTAAGGCAAAGATAAAGCTTTTACTAAAATGATATGTGCCAGGGGCATGACTACCCATCATGACCTGTCCAATTAGGAATTTTAGGATCTAGTCACTCTATAAGGTAAATTTCCACAGAACCCCTTTTTTTCAGCCACAGACATGAATAGGATCACTTGGGGCTGGTATGGAGCAGCACTATACAGTAGAACTTGCTGCGATGATAGAAGTCCTGCCCTGTATGATGGCCACGAACCACTTGTGGCTATGAGCACTTGAAATGCCTAGTACAACCAAAGAAATGAATTTTTAATTTAAATTTAACCTTATTGTTTTAAGTTTATTAAAGAGCCCTATGGGCTAGAGGCTACCATAGCTAGCAATTTAGGTATAGAGTTTAAAAGATGGCCTAGGGCCCCATGTTGTATAATTCCTAAGGATGAGAAGAAAACCAGATGAAGGCATTTTATAGTAGGATTAGCTTTGTTAAATTGGGCCAAGCGGTGGGGAAAGATGAGAGGTGAATATAGGATATTGAATTTATTAACATGTATTATGCAATAAGATAGGAGGATAATGAGAGGGAGAGCAAGTGTTCTAGGAGATAAAATCTATCTATCTATCTATCTATCTATCTATCTATCTATCTATAAAAGCCTAAGTGACCATTATGACCAGTTGACTGGTCGCTGTGATGAGCACTGACCACCAAGGGGCAGACGCTCAATGCAGGAGCTGCCCCCTGGTGGTCAGTGCGCTCCCATGGCCAGC
Organism: Lasiurus cinereus; assembly: GCA_011751065.1. Lineage (NCBI taxonomy): Eukaryota > Metazoa > Chordata > Mammalia > Chiroptera > Vespertilionidae > Lasiurus > Lasiurus cinereus. The sequence continues at coordinate 754,478 of JAAGEH010002531.1, forward strand.
CAGCCTCTCACCATCCCTCTCCCTGGCCAGCTGGTCCCTATCAGTCCTAATCACTGGCCAAGCTGAGGGACCCCACCCATGCACAAATTTGTGCACTGGGCTTCTAGTCAAAATATATATGTGAAACTCATAAAAACACTTTAGGAGAGGTCGCCTTTTAGTTTACTATCAGCAAACATTTGGTTATTAGTTTCCCCATATATCCATTTAGACACTAACCTTGAGGAGAACGGACTCATTGTTAGTGTCATGATGAAGTACCCAGGTCATTTTGCTCATTTTCCTCTTTTGTCAAAAAGTCAGCCTTTGACAATATTTGTTTCAATGTACTTAGTACTATGTATTGAATCTACTTAGAATTTTGTAACTAGAAAGGACTTTAATTTCACAAATGCCAGAAGGAGATAAAAGTTATATTAGACCTACATATCTTTAGCATTAGAACATGTGAGAACTATGTAGAATCTTTAAAATCAACTCTTTTGTTTGTTTGTTTTACAGTGAGTTTAATGTGCTATGCTTACATTGTACCTGGTATGGTTTTTCTTTTTTACTAGCATACAGATTAGGTCAGTGGTATTTCCATTAAGAAATAAAGTGATTATACTATCATAGAAAAAAAGTTACTGAGAGAAGCTTGTTTATTCTGCATCATAATTTTGTTTACTTGCCTAAGTCCCAATTACATTCTTCTCTAATTAAAAATATTATAAACATTTTAAAGTCAGTCATGTAATTAAATAATCAAAATCTGACTGTGCTTTTTCTTTAATATTTAAATATATATTTTTATTGATTTTAAAGAGGAAGAGAGAGGAGAGAGATAAAAACATCAGTGATGACAGGGAACCATCCATCAGCTGCCTCCTGTACAGCCCCCATTGGGGATTGAGCCGCAACCCTGAGGCATATGCCCTGACCGGGAATCAAACTGTGACCTCCTGGTTGATAGGTCGACACACAACCACCGAGCCACGCTGGCCAGGCATCATATTTGTGAATTACGTCTTTCAAAACAGACAGCCCAAGATTCTATTGAATTTAAATCTTATCCAAGCAGTAAGTTCATGACAAATGTCTTTAAAATAAATGTAATATCTGTCTTTTCTCATTCCTCACTTTACCAATGTATGTATGTCATAAAGCTAGTCAAGGAAATCTCTTCTGCTCACATTTTAAATTGGAAGAGTTGCCTTTCATCTCCACTGATTTACTTTTATACACCTAACTGTGCAGGCTGTGAATATTTGCGTATCATTATCAAATATTAATATGTAGAAGTAAGTAGTTTAGTCGTTCTAGTAATGTGGTCTCCATAACCAAATTGCCTGGATTTGAATCTCAGTTTCAATAGTTACTGGTCATATGAACTTGGGCTAATGTGACTTCTGTGCCTCCATTTCCTCATCTGAAAAATAGTGATAATAATGGTATTGCCTCCTAGAGGTATGAGGATTACATGAATTATTATCTAAGGCACTTAATGCCTAATACATGGTAAACCCTAATGTATGTAAACATTAAGTAGGTGTTTAAACTTTTAATATGTTATTTAAAAAAAAGAAATAATCCTAAGACAAACCTTCACAATTGCATTCTTTTTGTGACTGTCCTGTTCAGCTTTTAAATTTTGCTTTTGGTTTTGTTTTTGAGAGTCATTTGAGTGCATTTTGAGTATCAGGGAAGCTATTCTTTACTGTTATAGACTTTTTATTTTTAAAGCAGTTGGTAATATCATTTTACTGCCACTTTTTGGGGAGATGAAACAGCCTAGACTGATGATTTCTTTCTTGTTTATCTTAAATTCATTTTTTCTCACATGGACCCTTTAAAGCTAATGGTTTGTCATTACATACTAAATGTATGTTATATACTAAAGTATGCTACAGGAATGTTTTGTCTGCTTTCGCTTTCCCAAAAATATAGAGGTTTAAAACACACCAATACTTACAAAACACGCATATACCTTTATAACTACTTTAAATGTCCCCCTTTATGGAGTCAAATATTATAGTGCATCCCATAACTAAATTACATACATATATTTTCTTCACTATTAATGAAAAATACCTAATTTTTTATCTTCTATTACATTCCTTTTTGATGAATTAATGCTTTCACTTTCAAAAAGCTGTAAGTATAATTGAGAAATGTTTTTATAATTATTTAAGATGCCTGAAATTCAAAAAGCCATAAACATGGAAGGGATCCTAAAGGATTATGTAATAAGTCCCTACTTTAAAAATAGAGTAATTATTCTACCTTTGACACTTAAAGAAAAAACAAAACACTTAAAAAAAATTTTTTTGAGAGTATATTTATTAAAACTAGAAACTGTGACACAAGAAAAGCCTCCGGGTTAGAAGAAGCAACAAGAGAGAGCCTTGAGGTGGTGCAGGGAGGGGAGGAGAGGCGGGGAGGGTGCTGATTTGATTTGATTCCTAAAAATGTTATAGGAAATAAATCAAGGTGGGGCTGCTGTCAGCTCACTGGAAAATCAGAGAAAAGGGGATTTGGGGGACAGGCTCAGGGGGTTAGCCCAGGATGAGCTGCAGCTGCCTATTGCTCCCTTGGTTCCTTGCAAGCCTTGTGGTATCCTTTAGAGCAGTGGTTCTCAACCTGTGGGTCGCAACCCCTTTGTGGGTCGAACGACCCTTTTACAGAGGTTGCCTAAGACCACCGGCAAATGCAGATATTTACATCACGATGCATAACAGTAGCAAAATTTCATGGTTGGGGGTCATCACCACATGAGGAACTGTATGCAAGGATCTTGGCCTTAGGAAGGTTGAGAACCACTGCTTTAGAGTTTAGGAGATAAAGGCCTCTGGAGGACGAAGAAGAGGAAGGAAAAGAAAGGCACAGGGCATGCTCCCAGGAGGGAGAGCACGCCAGTAATATATTCTAAAGGTTACAAGTTCTTACAGCCATAGTATTAGACATGTAATACACTGAAAGAATAGGCATTCTTCTTAATGGCTAAACAAAGTTATTCTTCTAACAATCCTAATTTTTTTGTTTATTTTGTTCTACAGAGGTTACGGTAGCCCGTAAAATGTAAGGTTATTTTTGGTTTTACTTTTCAAGTGATTTCCTCTTGCACGTCATTCTAGAGCCTAGTTTCTAAGTACGTAATTATTTTTATTACTTTACTCTGGGCCCTTTCCAAGTAATTTATTCTTCCTTTAAATGTGGGCCAAAACTATTAAGTTCAATATGCCAGTTAAGAAAACAACAATTAATGATTATAAAGATAAAGACAGATATTTTTACAGTACAAATAATTGTTTTTACTTAAAACTGGGCCACCACATCCGACTTAGACTATGGCCCTAGGTATCAAAAAAAAAGTTTTTTATTTTAAAAAACTGATTAGTCAAAAAAAAAAGTTTTTTATTTTTTTAAGGAAATTTGAACCACCTCTATTCTAACCAATTTCTAAATGTTATTGGTGGAAGTAGGGTGTCCACGGGTGGAAGTGGTGTATCCCCTTCCCAACTAGATGCTCAAGATTGGAGCTTGAGAGCCCTGCAAACCAGGAGGGCAAACCAAGAGGCAAGAGCAAGAGGGCCAAGAACAAAGGGAAGGCCAAATAATACAGCCACTTATTTGTGCAGCTTTGCCTGAAAGCTGCAACTTAGACCCATGGGCCCAGTAAAGTCTGGGTGAAATAGGCAAGGTACTTTCTTATCCGTCACACCTGGGAACAAGTCATTGGCCAGAGTAGGCATGGCTACTGCAAGCATTGAGATGCATAAGCTAAACAAAGGAGTTCCCTCTCTTGATTCACACCTTGGCCCTCATGCTCTTGCCCTTGGTTCGGGCTCTGACTTCTGGGGCTCTCATTCTCCTGAATCCACCTACGTGGCCCACAGCCATATGGAACCCCCACACAATGGACTAATGGACTGCAATTAGCCTAATGTTAAACCAGACCAAGCTCTACTATGAAATGGAAACTTTGGACTCTGACTCTGCTTCTAGCTCTGCTGAATCCCCAGCTGCACATTTCCAGGGCTGGGTTAAGAGAAATGGGACTTTAAAAAAAAAATAAGGGATATAATTCCATGCAAATTAGAATCATTCAACCTGCCAGGAGAATCTCAGAAAATTCTTTTTCTCAAAATAGCATAGGGACCAAGACTTCGTGAGGAAAGGTAACCTCACTTCCACCAGTGAGTACTGTACTTCCACTGGTTACATAAAGACACAAAATTCTAGAATATAAACTCAAAATTTCATATTTACAAGAGATCTATTAATTTGATATTGATAATATTTTTCTAATAAAGGAAATACATGTGGGTTTTATTTTCATTTTTTCTTTTTTTGCGGGGGTCTGGAAATACAAGTTAAATAGATATTTATATATAGGAAAAGATATTGGTTTTTATATATAGGAAAAATAAAAGAGAAATAGTACTTGTAATCCTATCACCCTAAAATGACATTTACTTTTTGTTTAGGACAGTGGTCCTCAAACTCATTAGTCAACAGAGTGGCAAACCGTGGCTCGTGAGCCACAGTTTGCTGACCACTTGTTTACGATAATACAAAATGATTTATTATATGCTCTGTTTTGTAATTTTTAAAATTTAGCAATGACATGAATATTTTTCTGTATATATAAATATCTTGAAGCTACATGATTCCTAATGTTTTCATAATATTGCATCATTTGGATTTACCATAATTTGCTATTTTTTATTGAATTTATTGCGGTGACATTGGTTAATAAAATACATAGGTTTCATGTACAATTCTCTAGCATCTGTATATTATAATGTGTGTTCACCACCCTAAGTCAAGTCTCCTTCCATCACATTATATCCCCCCTTTACCCTCTTCTACCTCCTCCCACCTGACTTTCCATCTGGTAATCACCATACTGTTATCTGTGTCTGTGAGTTTTTTGTTTTTTTCTTAATCCTTTCCCTTTTTTTACCTAAGCCCCCTATCACCTATTTTTGAATGTTTAATTTATTTCCTTCCTTTTAATTATAGCAAGCACTGCTGCATTGAATATCTTTGTACATAGACATTTCTGCATAAAATAATTGTTTTCTTAGTATAAATTTCTAGCAGTGAAATCACAGGATGTGTATATTTTTAAAACTTTTGACATACATTGCAAAATTTTCAGAAAGATTATGTCAGTTTATTCTTCTAACTGCATTGTAATTGAGTGTTTATCTTACACCATCCTTACAACTATCCTTACAAATTCTGAGAAAGATCTTTATTTTTGGCAATCTGACTGGCAAAAGATGTTTACTTTTCAAATCATTGACTGCTAGTGAGGGTGATCTTTTTAAAGTTTATTAATCATTTGTATATTGCTATTTTTGAATTGCTTGTTGATAGCAATAGTAAACATTTGCCGTATCCTGGAAGTCTGGTTTCCATTCTACCTTGTTTTGATAATAACATATAACTGTTTTTGTTTATTTTGGTGGGGTGTGTGAATGAACCTTTGTGCAGCTTTGGAAGGACATTGTATTAATTAGAGGATCTTGCCTGCCCCAGCCAAATTGTGAGCAAATGACCAATATGCCCTTCTGGCTCTCTTAAGAGTTTTGAATTTTGAGTGGTGCGGTGCAGTCAGAAAATAAATCCAGTTGCTGGGATTTTTTGCTGCTCTTTTCTCACCACCTCCCTCACTAGAGAATTGCCTTGCCTGGGACAGTGCAAAGGAACTGGCTAAAGGCACAGACAATACATAGGCCTTTGCTTCTATGTGGGACTACTCCAAAAAGTACCCTGTAGGATTGACAGAGGCTTCAGCTGCATCCTCATTGTGGGTCTCATTCTCCCTCTGCACAGCCTCCCTTCCTCATTTTCCTACATGTGCATCTCCTGAGAGCACACCCTCTTGTACCTGCCCCAACCCCACTTGGAGCAATCCTCCAAGGCGTCCTCCACCTTGATCTGTTTCTAATGACTGACCATTTATTCCAGTGGCAGTACTGAAGGAACACTGAATAGTAAGTAGTTCCTGCTACCAGCCTCCTCCCAAACTACCTCTCTTGTCCTTCATGCACCCAGTTCTTCCTTTTAGCATTCCCATATTCTCAGTAATTCACTCTAAATTAATAAGAGTCGGTTCCTATGGCTTGCAACCAAGGATCCGTATTAATACATTCTTTGCAAGTTTTCTGATGTCTTTTAATGTTTTTGAGCTTTTTATGTATCACAGACTTAAACCTTAAACTAAATTGGTTCTCTTCAGTTTGTCAGTTCTGTTGTAGTTTTTTATCAAACTGTTGACATTAGATTATATTTTAAATATTTATTGCCAGGCCCTGGTTTAGAGCATTATCCTGATACACCATAGTTGTAGATTCCATTCCCAGTTAGGACACAAACAAAAAGAATCAACCAATGAATGCATGAATGAAATGAATGAATGAAAAACAAATCTCTCTCTCTCTCTCTCTCTCTCTCTCTCTCTCTCTCTCAAATAAATAAATTAAAAATGTATTGCTATCAAGTATCTCCATCTTTTTTGTGATTTTTACTTTGTTTTGGGGGGCCTTGGCCTTCACACATAAAACTAATATTATAAAGTTTTTATTTTTAATCCTCTGATTATTCTAACATTTATTTTTTTCCTTTGGTGTAAGGCAATGATTTAACAGTTTTCTTCAAATGATTTAACTGAGTATTTAAGCTTTTATGTTAAAATCTACTTTATCAGTATCCTCACATTTCAATGCTTAAATGAGATAGACACTTATCTTTTACTGAGACAACAATCCAGAAATGATATGACTCAAGCTAGCTAGGCAGCTGTGCCATTCTCACCAGGAGGCTCTCATTTCTGGGTTAGATGTAGCTACACATGTCTTTCTATATTCCAGTCAGTGGGAAGGAGGAACTAGAGAGTGAAAAAAAGCAACTTACACACACACACACACACACACACACACACACACACAGTTGGAGTTCTGGAATTCCCAATGATGAGTCCTGCCAATGGATACAAACCTGAATTTTAAAGGATTATAAAGGTTCTATTACTAACATTAAAATGGTAATTATATTTAACACTAGATGCCTGGTGCATGAATTCGTGCATGGGTGGGCTCGGCTGGCCCACCCCAATTGGGGTCGATGGGCTGGCTGGGGGGAGGGACCATGGGTGGTTGGCCAGCTGGCCACACTCCCAATTGGAGGGTGCCGGTCAGAGTTGGGCCTGGCTAGGGAGAAAGAGCCACAGGCGGTTGGCTGGCTGGCAGGCTGGCTGGCCTCGCCCCTGGTTGAACTTGCTGTTGAACTTCCTGTTGAACTCCTGGTTGAGGGGACAATTTGCATATTAGCCTTTTATTATATAGAACAGAACTGAAAATAAGCCTACAAATATTAAGTGAAAATTAACACACAGCTCTAACATTTCAAGGGTTTTTCCTTATAAAGTGGTATGTATGTAGGGGGATACTATAGGAATTCAAAGCTTCTCTCCTCTCCACCATATATTTTGATATGGGACATGAGTTGAGAAGAGACTTTTCTTTTAACTAGATGATTAGAAGCCTGTTGACATGCTTCATGTACTGCTTTTGTTCAGTTCTCAGATTTCTTTCTGTGCAGGCTATGTGAATGTGAGCAATGATGATAGGAAGAATATATTAATACTATTAATTCATGCATGGGGTGGCATGTGTCCCTCAGCCCAGCCTGCACCCTCTCCAATCCGGGATCCATCTCACAATCCACGATTGCTGGCTCCCAATTACTTGCCTGCCTGCCTTCCTGATTGCCCCTAACTGCTTCTGCCTGCCAGCCTGATCACCCCCTAACCACTCCCCTGTTAGTCTGATTAATGCCTAACTGCTCCACTGCCAGCCTTATTGCCCCTAACTGCCCTTCCCTGCAGGCCTAGTCACCCCTAACTTCTTTCCTCTGCAGGCCTGAGTCCTCCCCAACTGCCCTTCCCTACAGGCTCAGTCACCCCCAACTTCCCTCTGCTGGCCTGATCACTCCTAACTGCCCTCCTCTGCAGTCTTGATCACCCCCAACTGCCCTCCCTTACAGGTCTGGTCCCTCCCAACTGCCTTCCACTGCTGGCCTGATTGCTCACAACTGCCCTCCCTTGCAAGCCTGGTTCCTGCCAACTGCCCTCCCCTGCTGGCCATCTTGTGGTGGCCATTTTGTGTCCACATCGGGGCAGCCATCTTTGACTACATGGGGGCAACCATCTTGTGTGTTGGAGTGATGGTCAATCTGCATATTACTCTTTTATTAGATAGGATAGAGGCCTGGTGCATGGGTGGGGGCTGGCAGGTTTGCCCTGAAGGGTGTCCTGGATCAGGGTGGATGTTCTCTTGGGGTGTGGGACAGCCTGGGTGAGGGGCCTGTGGTGGTTTGCAGGAAAGCCACGCTGCCCTGGTGACCCAAGCAGAGGCCCTGGTATCTGCTATTTATTTATCTTCTATAATTGAAACTTTGTAGCCTGGAGTGGGGGCCAGGGCCAGCCAGAGTGGGTGGAAAGCTTGACTTCTTCCATTTCCAGAGAAACCCAAGCCTCCTGCTCGCTCTGTGGCCATAGCCATCGTGGTTGAGTTAATTTGTATACTCGCTCCTGATTGGCTGGTGGGCATGGCTTGTGGTTGTAGCAGAGGTACAGTCAATCTGCATATTTCTCTTTATTAGTGTAGATAATTGTTTAAAAGGATTTGCAATTTATGAAGTAAATTAATCAGGAAATATAATATTCTTAAAGAGGAATGGCCTATATCTGATATAGGTATGGATATGAAATATCTAATAATGAAGAAGGAATCAAAGTTCTTTCTTCTCATCTAAATATAGAATCTACTCTCAGTACTCATACTGATTTTTGTTGTGATGGTTTGGACAGTCTCTCTGTATGTTCTTTTGAGGTTATAAGTGCCCAATCTTAGAATTCATCTGCAAGCCTAAGGATGACTCCTTGGAAACTTCCAGAAGATGTCCTTCAGAATCAAAGAATATTGGTCTATATGAGCCATGTTTTTGATGCAGAATGTTAGTAGGTGCTTTGTTTTATTTTTGTAGTTTTTATTATGATGTATAACATACAGTGAAGTGTTTAAAATATACATTTTGATGAAAATTACAAAACAAGTATCTGTAAATCAGTATCTAGGTCATGAAACATAATACTGTGAGGCCTCCAGTAGCTCCCACGTGTGCCCCTTCCTGCGCTCACACCCCTTTTATCCCACTCCAAGAGAGTTTGTGACAATCATTTCCTTGGCTCTATTATACACACACACACACACACACACACACACACACACACATCCCCTAACACAATATCAGTGGATTCACACTGCATGTTTCTTTTCTTTTAAATGTTTCAATGTTATTGTGTTGCCTTGTATGCATATATCACCATTAATGTGGCCATTCTGTTAATTAATATTTTGGTGGTTTTCAGGTTAGTTTTGCTATTATGAACATGGTTACTGTGAACATTTTAGGACAGCATAGGAATATGTGTAAGTTTCTGTAGTATCTAAATTTAGGTATTGGTAATTCATTCCTTGAATAGATGATGATAAATCATCTATATGAAGTGACAAACCATAGATGACAAACTGTTTTCCAAGTGGTTGCATCAAGAATGATATTATTTTTAAGGTTCTTTACCATATCTTCAAATATTTGCTAAAAGTTTCTTGAGAGAGGAAGAATATTGGGCATATTATCTTATTGTATTTTATTAGAAAATAAAATTTAAAATACCATCTAGAAAGGGTAAAAACCCATTCTTTTCCAGCCATTTGTTTAAAAAGGTATCTCAATGTGGATAACATGTATTAATATATTATATATAATGTAGCATATAAAATATATAACATGTAATGTGCTATATGAAATGTATTACATGTAATCTATATATACAATATATTATAAATTATGTAATAATATAAAATATGTACTGTATTATAATATACCACATATATTATAATATATAGATAATATATTAGTTATATCATCTTACCTAATAAAAGACAAACATGTAAATTGACCATACCTTTGTTATGCCCACCAGCCAATCAGGAGTGAATATGCAAATTAGAAGGACAAAGATGGTGGCCACCCAGCTGTTCCAGGCACGGAGTGGTTGGGGATGCCTGCTATGAGGGGCAGGGCAGGGGAGGAGTGGATCTAGAGGAGTGGCACTCCAGTCCCGCAGTGAAGAGGAAGACACAGATGGCCAGGATCTGCAATGAAGACAAAGATGGCAGACTCGGGCCAGTGCAAAGACCTGGTTCATAGTTGCCCAAGGAAAACCGGTGCTAGAAGCCAAGGAAAGGAAGGCCTATTGCCCTCTTCATGCAACAGGCCTCTAGTATAATATATATTTATGTATTAATTAATGTATATTTATAAAATGTTATAAGTACATAATATAAATATAGAGGTCAATTTATATATGATAGAGATAACTATATATATCAAATATGTAATATAACAGATATATAATAGATTAATACACATTGATAAATACATATAGTAAAATAAAATTTTATATTTGACAAAAAGGTATAAAATGAATAACAAAGTCTATATTAACTTCTCTCCCTAAAGTTCTGCCTTAAATACAACCTAATAAGCAGCTTTTGTATGCTTTTAAAAAATATATATTTTTATTGATTTTAGAAAGGAAGAAGGAGAGAGAGATAGAAACATCAATCATGAGAGAGAATCATTAATTGACTGCCTCCTGGGCATGTGTTCTGACCTGGAATCATGACCACCTGGTTCATTGGTCCACACTCAACCACTGAGAACAGCCAGGCTGTATGCTTCTTTAAAAAAAAAAAAAGTATCTTTATTGTTGGAAGTATTGCAGATTTTAAAAAGAGTTCAGACCTTCAAATATTCAAGTATTGGTTTGCACTTCTTAAGTCTGAGGTAAATATGACACTTTTATAAGCTCTTGATCAATAAGAGAATCAAAGTTAGGTTAGATACATTAGCATATGAAAACAGTCAACTGATTCACATCCTGTTTTAAACCCACAGAAAATGAATTGATTAGCATCTCCTTTTTTTTCCCCCTTATTGACCCATTCCACACACACACACACACACACACACACACACACACACACACACCCTTGGCCTTACCACACTATTCTCTGTGTCCATGGATTATGCATACATGCATATGCATATAAATTCTTTGGTTAATCTCTCCTCCACCCACCCATCTTCCCTCTGAGATTCATCTGTTGCATGCTTCTATGTCTCTGGATCTGTTTTGTTGATCAGTTTACTTTGTGCTCTTGCAGTGGTTCTGCCCCACCTAGCCAATTGTCTTTTTCCCAGGTCAGACTGACAAACACCTTCTCTATATGTCACCCCGACTTCACTGTACTTGTGCCCATTCCTCCTTTGATCCCTTTGCCCAGTGATTTGCATGGAATGGGTTGGTGGTTCTCTAGGGAGTATGAAACTTGCAGCTTCCTAGTGAAGCTTCCCAGATGACTATGCTTATAATGTCTGGCCTCCCCTTTGCTTTCTTCATATTATTAATATTAATAACTAGCTAATTATGATGATAACATAGTTACCTACTATGAATATTTTTTCAAAAATTCACAGGTCATCAAAACCTGTAATTCCAATTAAAGATTTTAAAAGGAGTTCAGACCTTCAAATATTCAAGTATTGGTTTGCACTTCTTAAGTCTGAGGTAAATATGACACTTTTATAAGCTCTTGATGAATAAGAGAATCAAAGTTAGGTTAGATACATTAGCATATGAAAACAGTCAACTGATTCACATCCTGTTTTAAACCCACAGAAAATGAATTGATTAGCATCTCCTAGAAGAGAAATTGGCACACACTATTCCATCAACAATATAGATGATAAACTGTGTTCCACAAGGATTTCTCTGATATACAGAAAGGTTCCAAACTGTCCTCATTTTGCATTAGTTATAACTGCATTTTAAACATTTCTTTTCCCAAAGCCAAAGTTATCTTTCTGGAAATATAAATAATTAGACTTGTAATAATTTATCCAGAACTGTTACATAATAGATTTATAAATTCAATTTGAAAAGGACAGCAATTACTTCTGAGTTCTAATATTTTATTTGTAGGTAGGTTATAATATTGTACCAATAAATGCTAAAATTATTCTACTCCAACATGTCTGTACTTAACTTTTGTAAGCAGTACAAATGACCATTTTTTCTTTTAATGTTAGAATAGTTAATTACGATAAGCAGCAGTATGGCATAGTAAAAAGTCACTTTTAGAATCAAATATACTTTGAGTTAAATTGTCTGCTATTAACTGTGGCTTAGGGCAGGTTAACTTCTTGGTACCTTAGTTTCCTCTAATCTAAAATATGAATAGGAGTCATCTTGTAGTATTGCAAGGATTAGGGATGACAACTATTATCCTTTTTTCAATTTCTTCAGAATTTAAAAAATTATACAAGTAAAAAAATTAGTACCCTCACCGGTTTGGCTCAGTGGATAGAACATTGGCCTGTGGACTAAAGAATCTCAGGTTCTATTGTGGTCAAGGCACATGCCTAGTAGGAAGTGTGCAGGAGGCAGCTGATCAGTGATTCTCTCTCATCATTGATGTTTCTATCTCTCTATTCTTCTCCCTTCCTCTTTGAATTCAATAAAGAAATATACTTTAAAAAAAAAAGAGTAAATATACTCCCCTTATAAAATAATAAAATATTATCGGTAAGGGAGTTAAACTTTGATGCCCATACCTTTCCCACCTGTCAATAGTAACCACTAATATCAGTTTTTTAAAAAATATATTTTATTAATTTTTACAGAAAGGAAGGGAGAAGGATAGAGAGTCAGAAACATCTATCAGCCACCTCCTGCACGCCCCCCACTGGGGATGTGCCCCACAACCAAGACACATGCCCCTGACCGGAATTGAACCTGGGACCTTCTAGTCCGCAGACCGACGCTCTATCCACTGAGCCAAACCGGTTTCAGCACTAATATCAGTTTGATGCATATTGAGCTAACAGACAAGGCGGGCCAGACTGTATATGTCAATGGAACTCTGACTCTCAAGCTCTGTTGCAATGGTCCAGAAGTGTCACAGCTTATTCAATGACTGTCAGTTTTCAACTCAGGAGCAGAGAAAGTCAGCTTCCCAAACCAATCACATATGTCAACTTCTAGTTAGTCCATCTGTAGCTTCCCATACCAACAATTTCCAACCACAGCATACCAGAAGCCTTCCCTTTTTCCCCACTCTAACACTTCTTTTCACCACACCTCTGCCTGTCTTTGAGTCCCTGCCAAACATCAGTGATGGTGGCTGACCCCTATGAGGGTTCAGAGCTAGCCACCCTGTTACTGGCCTTGGAGTTCTTGGGTTTCCCAAACTAGAACTCAAGAGAAAATCCCAGAGAAATTTCCAGACAGGTTTTATTAGGCATATGCTCTAGCACAAGGGAGGCAACAAGGAAGGAAGGTTCCTCTGCACTGGCTCAGGGCTGGCTCTGCTTGGCTGCTTTTATAAGCTGGGCTAAAGTGGGCTTTCGAGAAAAGGAGGCTTTTTGAAAAAGGCAGGCTTTCCATTTTGGGTGGAGCTATTTCCTCCTGTAGGGTTGCTTAGCAATTATCTTCCAGCTTGGGCTGTGAGGGCCAAAATGAGGGAATACCCATTACTGCCACCCCAGGAAGGTTATACAGGAGTAAAATCTTGATCAACTGTGTTGTAGAACAGTGTTTTTTTTTGTTTTTGGGTGGTTTTTTTTTTTGACATCTGGTGTACCTTCTGGTCATTTGGCATTCCTTCAGCTGGGCTCCATGGGCTCCCTATACTCTCTCAACCTCAAGATGCTCTTCTGTGGAATGTGGATTGTTTTCAACCAAGGGCAACTTGAATTTGGCTTCAGGAGAAACTTCTGACTACCTGGAAGAATTTGAATTAGGGGCCTTGACCATTATGGGAGATTATCAGAGATAACCTCTTTTGACCTGTCTGGACCTTTTGAAGCCCTCAAGACATCTTACTTACCTCATTCCTACCTCAGAATATTTTATATGCTCTTGTTCCTCTTCTGTCTTTAAACCTCTCCTGTGTGTGGGATTTTCTCAGGCATGCCGAGTTTCCATACATGATTATTCAGTTTAGTTGTTTTCTCCTACTAATCTGTCTCATGTCTGTTTGATTATTAGAGCAGCCAAAAAGAACCTTGAGGGTAGAGAAAAATATGTCTTTCCTTACACGTCTGCACCACACTTACTTAGCAAGCCCTAAATAAGTAGCCTGAATGTGCTCATTTGGTGGCCTTTATTTTCCAGTCTTTGTTTACTATGAATTTATAGATGGAAATTTATATATACCCTTGGGAAATGCATACCATTCTATGGATTTTTAAAAACAAAAATAATGTTAGACATATTTTCCTGGAACTTTCATATATATATATATATATATATATATATATATATATAATTTTCTTAAAAATGGCCTATGAATCTATCCATGTTAATTCATCTCATTTGTTTCACTAGAGGGAAGTAGTAATGTTTATCCTGGCTTCTTGTAACACAATTGGCTTTGTGGTGTTAGCAGTCTAGTTCTTTACAGGCTGCTTGCTTTCCTGTGTCCATCACAGGACACTTCTTTCTGCCATTGCACCTCCATCCCCTCCCCTTTCACCCCCATCCCCAGGCCACTGCTCCTTTAGTCCTCACCCACTGAGCTGTAGTGGATTTTCTAAGACCCAGGTTGGCTTTATTGGACTAGAGCAGTGGTTCTCAACCTTCCTAAGGCCTTGACCCTTGCATACAGTTCCTCATGTGGTGGTGATCCCCAACCATGAAATTTTGCTACTGTTATGCATCGTGATGTAAATATCTGCATTTTCCGATGGTCTTAGGCGACCCCTGTGAAAGGGTCGTTTGACCCCCAAAGGGGTCAAGACCCACAGGTTGAGAACCGCTGGACTAGAGGGTGGGTAGGGGATCTATAAAAATAAGTAAAGAATTTAAATGTTTCCTCTGTCTGAAGGCCTGAGGGCTGATAGCTCTTGCTATAGATATGCTAATTAACCAGATGACTTATGCTTGAGGCTTGAGCAACTCCTCCTTGGGGAAGAGGTGGGAAATGCACAAAGTAATGACTCCAGAAATGGACTCAGATCTAGGTGGTTGGGGGAATTAGTAATAAAGGGATTTAGAAATTTAATGCTTTTCCTTGGACCATCCATTTCAGTGCCTGGTTGTATCCAGTTCCCACCCACCTCTTCACTTCACTCATATTCCCTTCCCTTGATATATAAGATGCCTGAACTTCTGAGCTCTGTTAAGATGGATTTGAGAATTAGTTCTCCCATCTTCTCAATCAATAAAACCTTTACTTACTCCAAAACTCTGATGTATTGAATATTGGCCTTTCTTTGGAAACATACGGCAAGTAATTTCATAGGGTGATCTGATCATTAATTCCTAACTGCCAGTCATGATGGGTAGTCATACCCCTTTTTATTTTTTAAAAAATATATTTTATTGATTTTTTACAGAGAGGAAGGGAGAGGGATAGAAAGTCAGAAACATGGATGAGAGAGAGACATCGATCAGTTGCCTCCTGCACGCTCCCTACTGGAGTTGTGCCCACAAGCAAGGTACATGCCCCGGATTGGAATAGAACCTGGGACCTTTCAGTCCACAGGCCTACACTCTATCCACTGAGCCAAACTGGTCTCGGCTGTTAGGTTTTATGCCGCCGCAAAGAAAAACCATGAGTCCAATTAGAAAACCAGATTAAACAGGCTTTATTGGGGCATACGGGCGGGTTCACCAGCTTGGGAGAGGAGCAGAGGAAGCCGCGCCGCACTAGGGCAGAGGCGGGTTTTTTATACTGGCTGGAGCTGGTAGTGGTGAAGAGTTTCTGTAGCACCTGTGGTCTGGCCGTTGCGCTGGGGGGCTGTCCACTGTGGCTTGGGGCAGAACTGTTCGCTTAGCAGGACCATTCCACCAGGGTGAGGCAGTTCCAGGAGCTGCTTATCTGGTAAGGTCTGGTCATTAGTTCAGGAGGGGGGGTTTCGGCCCCTAGGGCAAGGTACCAGCGGATACTGTACATCGGCCGTCATACCCCTTTTTAGTAAAAATATTTATTCTTGCCTTCAGCAAGCCCTGCCCATTGTTTCTGAGTATCTAGGTTAGCAAACCTTTGAAATCAGCCTAATCAGCCCCACCAGTGTGTTTGAGCATTGACCTATGAACCAGGAGGTCATGGTTCCATTCCTGGTCTACAGGGCTTAATCCCTAGTTGTGGGGTGTGTAGGAGGCAGCCAATCAATGATTATCTCTCATCATTGATGTTTCTTTCTCTCAGCCCGGCCTATGCCCTCTTGCAGTCCAGGACCTCTCGGGGTATGTCCGCCTGCTGGCTTAGCCCATGCCTAAGCCATTAGTCAGACATTCCTCTTGAAGTCTGGGGCTCTTGCAGTCTGGAGCCCCTTGCTCCTTACTGCCTGCCTGCAACAGAGGTGGGAGAGGCTCCTGCCACTACCACTGTGCTCTCCAGCCATGAGCCCAGCTTCCTGTAGGGCAACTGTTGGGGCAATGAGGACGGAGGTAGGAGGTCAGGGGGGAGAGGGGCGGGCCTTGCTGTCACTCACCTTGGATGACCTGGGGCCTGTGGGCTGGGGGTAGCTCCTGTGTTGAGTGTCTGACTCCTGTTGGTCAGTGCGCACCATAGCGACTGGTCATTCAACTGATCAGTCCACTGTTTAGTTGATTTACATATTAGGGTTTTATTATATAGGCTCTATAGAATTAGACCATTTGAAAACCCCATAGGCTGAGGTCAAAAATGGTGCCAGCACCCAGGAACAGGAAATCAGATATTTTAAAGGACTCTATGCAGGCTTTTTCTGCGGGGAATTCTCTGGGCAGGTCCATATTCTGGGCAAGTCTGGAAGGGAAAGTTATTGGTATTAGAAAATGGAACATGGTCTAAATTAAAGGGAATGTTGGTTTCCCAGGGGAGATATCGATTTGATTATTTGATCAGATCTAACATTATTATGTGGAGCATTTGAGATCTAGCTCCCAGCATATGTCATCAGTTTGGTCAAATAAACTCATAAAAATTCTTTACAGGTTTGGACATTGTTTTATATTGATGCTACTTTCCTTCATGGCTGTTTGAGGGCTGGTTCTTCAGCTATAAAGATGGGGCATATCTATGTGTTCTGAGATATTGGTCTCTGATTGATCTAGGTTCTCTGTGTTATTTGCTCAACTTCTCCATTATGGGCACGTGAAAAATGAAACCCTTACACATGCTGGATTCTTTCACCTGGAGTCATTTTTCCAATTCTGTATAAGAAATTTATTCCAATGAATTAAACATAACATGGACCCCACAAAGTAAGATCATTTTGATATGGACCCCAAGAAGGAATTTATCTGCAAGAGATGGACTCCCCCCTGGGCAATCAAGGGCCCAAAGTTTAATTGTTTAGGGGCCTTTGCTCCTCAGTACTCTTGTGTCCTGGGAAAAACCTCAGAGTGAATCCTCAGCTTCCCACATTATGCCTGGCTTGCTTATACTGGATAGTCAACCACTGCAGATCTGCTCCCTCCAGTAAGAACTACACAGTTTAGATACCTCATTTACATAATTGATAACCTGAGCAGAAACTTACTCTGTAACAGATGGCCTCTCTTCTGTCTTTGTGAAACACAATGTAGAATTTAGGTTGCTACCTAAATCTGTGTCTCCCGGGCTGTAGCTTTTATTTTTTCTTCAAATAACTGCTTATTATTCTTTTTTACAGTCTAAAATTAATTTTAGCTTATTGTACCAACCTTAAAAAACAGTTTGAGGGAAGTAAAATAAAGTTAAATGCTTTATTTATCTTTGCTTTCCCCAAATAATTTAGGTACACCTTGCAGTCTTTCAAATAATATTCCTCCTGGTAAATACCAAAACATTCAGAATTAAGGCATTAATTATAGAGTTTTGGAAGAATTGCTTTTAAATTTGACAGTTCACCTGGGTTGGTAGAGCCTCTAGACCCAGTATACACAATGTAATGAATTGATACTCGCATATATACTAGCATGGTAAGAGCTTGACTCCTCTGTTCAAGCGAACTTGGGCAACTTTTCCTAATTTCAGTTCACTTAAGGGTTCTCTCAAGTCTACACTGAGGATGAGATTTACTTACATGATAGGATTTGTTGGAGAAAATTTTTTTCCTCTACCCTAGAGTTCAGTAACTGGTGATATGGGAATTAAATTGACAAAGGACAGATTAGCAAAAGAATTGACAGCTTTACTCACCTGTGTAGTGGGAGCACACAGAAAAATGTGACTCTCCAAATAGCTAAAGATGGGTTTTTATTGCACTTTGCTTTATTGGGTTTCATAGGTGTTGCTTTTTGTGTGTGCAAATTGAGACAAGACCCTTCACCAGCTAAAAGATTACTACGTGTTTTAGAGCATTATGGTGATCTGGAACCCAACTGCAATATCTTCAAAGTTTGCCTCCACACCTAATTTAATAAGGGAAGGTGTGGGGAGAAAAGGCTTATGGGAAGAATAGATAGGTTTTTAGGGGAACAATGGGAGATAAAGTTTTTGATAATGGTTGTGTAGGTGTAAATAGTCTTCTCCATTGTTCTGTCCAATAAAACTCCTCTGGTTGGGGATTTATGATAGCTTCAATTATTAGAAGTTTCTGTCTTAGGTAAGAGAAGTTTCAAAACATCTTATTTCTGCCCATTATATCTCAAACTAGAGGCCCAGTGCATGAAATTTGTACATAGGGTGGGGGTGGGGGGGGTGAGGGGGGTCTCTCAGCCTGGCCTGTAACAATGCAAGCATTCCATGCTCAGCCTGGTCAGAGGCCCTCTGAGGCCAGGTGTGGAATGCTTGCCTCGTCAACTTGGCAACAAGGCAAGTGTTCCCCAGTCTCCCGCCTCACCCCAGTTGCTCCATGCCCACTGCCCTTCATAGCCAGGGTGGAACGCTTGCCTTGTCGCTGCAGAGACGAAGCCAGCAGTCCAGCAGGCCGCTCATGCTGCCCACTCTGGGACTGGGAGACTCCTGCTGGGCTGAGAGAACTGGGCACTGCTATCTTGTAGCTATTGGTGCCGCCATCTTTGTGACAGAGTGGCGATCAATTTGCATATTCCCTCTTTATTAAAGAGGATGTCTTTAGTGTAAAATAATATTCATACCAACTCTGGGGGTCTGAGCAGTACCCACAGGTTGCTGTGGGAATAATTAAAGTAAATCTGGTGAAGCTGTTAGTACAGCCAGCACTCCAAAAATACTTAGTTATTAATGATGTTTGAAAATTAGCCTTTCTGTCTTGACCAGTAGCAAATGGGAAATTATGGTGACTTTTAGTTCTAATAATGACCCATGTAATAAATACCAGTTAGTCTGCTTAATTCCTGGATTAGCATTTCTTATAGTTATTCAGTTGCTGATTCATCACTTTTTGCTTATATTCAATCAAACTCTAAATTTAACTCTTCAAAATCAGTGTTTTCCTGATTGTTCAGTTTGCCTTAGAATTCATTGTAGTTGTGGGTGACTCAAGAAAATTAACATCTACTAAGATCTGTTTCTATCTTTCTTAACTTCTTTCTGGCTTCCTGTGAATGCCCTGGAATGTCACATGAGGTTCGTTTTTGTTTTTTGTTTTTAATCTATATCCTCTTCATCTCTGGCTTTTTACCCCTCAGAGGAGAAACAGAAAAGTGATACCTTTGTTTATGTAATCCTCTCATGTCATCAGTTGTTTATAAATGCCTAGCATTTAGTGGGTCACTATGGTTTAATAGGAAAAATGCATCTTATCTATGAATATCATCTTTTTTTTGCCATTTGATAATGTCATGAACACAAGGTCCTTTTAGCTGAAGTGAACAAAATCCTTATATATTTAGGATAGGTTAGGAGATCTGGATATTAGGTTATATTGCTTGCAGGAGTTTCGTAACTTCCCTTCAAATTTACTTGAAACAAGATATATTGCAGTTTTCGTCAGCTGCCTAAATTTACCAGATACATATTTGGTTTGCTTTGCTTGGGAAAACATTACTCATATTAAAAATATCTTAGGTGTTCTTTATACAATTGTGGTGGAGTATAAACATGATCGCTGTAGGGGGCGTGCAGGAGGCAGCTGATCAATGTCTCTCATCGATGTTTCTAACTCTCTATCCCTCTCCCTTTCTCTCTGTAAAAAATCAATGAAAAATATATTTAAACATGATCATTAATTTACTACTTTAAATTGGTTAATTGCTATTTTATTTGTCAATGAATGTTATATGTATTATGCTATTAAATAATTTGTGTATATATTTTTTTGCTAGATTCTAAAACTATATATTGTATCTTATAAAAATGCATTTTAAAAACACTTGAGTTTGTCACTTGACATGAAAGCATTATTTCATTTTGTATTCAAGTTGCCAAGAGGTAAATACTTCATAGTGTTCCCTGAAGACTTAGCAAGTTTACAATTTATTGGCCCACCAGGGGGAGTGAATACCGGAGTTAAGAATACCTCACTGGTTATATAGTAGACTTGAATAAAATTAGATAAACATCCATTTAGTTGACCAAACAGCCTGGCAAACTGTATAAGAAAGAACTAGTTTGGCAGCCTTATTACTAATGATAACAAATAATTTCAATTAAACCAACCATTAATTAAAAAAAACCCACACACAACAGTTATATTGTCCTGGCCAGCGTTGCTCACTTGTTTGAAGCATTGTCCTGTGAACCAAAGGGTCATAGGTTTGATCCCAGGTGTGTGAGGGAGGCAACCAATTGGTGTTTCTCTTTTACATTGATGTTTCAATCTTTCTCTCCCTCTCCCTTCCTCTCTCTCTAAAATCAATAAAAACATATCCTCAGGTGAGGATTTAAAAACAAACATTAAAACCAGTTATAGTCTCATCTCATTGCCAGAGGAAAGGAAGTCCTTTTACTGAGTCATAAGAAAAGCATTTCAGAAGACTCACACATGGGAGGATGAGGTTTTGTGGTAAGATTTATTATAGAGGCAAATTTAAAGGACTGCCCCTGGGTTCCTAGGGTCCCATCTCCATCTGTCCCACCATAGAAAAAGCCCAATCTTGTCTTTATCAAGCCCAGAACAAAGGCCAATTTCAAAAAGTTCAGCTCTAGTCCCTGTCACCATCTGACTAGCTTAGTCTGTATTCTGGGCTGATCTCTGGCTTGGGAAGGACAGAGACCCTTTCAAACTAATCAATCAACTTTCCAAGCATTCACAGGCTGGTCCTAGAACCTCCCCCTAACCTATTCATTTTCTAGATTTTCTAGGGTTCTCTGTCCC
Organism: Lasiurus cinereus; assembly: GCA_011751065.1. NCBI lineage: Eukaryota > Metazoa > Chordata > Mammalia > Chiroptera > Vespertilionidae > Lasiurus > Lasiurus cinereus. Next base: position 775,811 of record JAAGEH010002531.1, read on the forward strand.
TTATCATAACTATGCAACCCTTTTCCCAGGCTAAACAGACAGACCTCTATGGTCAACATCTTTGCTCCTACTGAGCATGCCTCAAAATGGAAGTACCTCCCATGCACCATTGTGACTTTCTGGCATGTGTCCATCAGATGAATTTCTCCTTTATTGTCTTATCCATCCCTACCAGTAATCTGTGAGAATGGGACTGGTAGTTTCCTGGGGAGTGTGTGAAGCTGTAGCTTCCTAGTGAAGTAGGCCTAATATTAGATTCAGCCTCCCAGTTTATTAGACTTATTAGTGTCTAATTCCTTTTATTCCTTCCTGTATTAATATATAACTACTTATGCAAACAATATGACTACTAATATGTCTTTTACTACTAGAAAAGTATAATTATGACTATGACCTATCAGAATAGACATCAACATTAGACTTGGCTTTCTGGATGTGGAATTTGTTCCTGATTTACTGTCATCTATTACAATACTGAGATTTTCTTTCTTAAGTTTTCTCTGTCTTCTAAGAATGAAGTTGATCTCTAACATGTCATTTAAAAGATTGCCATCCCAAGTCACAGCATCATTTACAATAAAAAGACAATAGCTCAGGTCTGTAATTATACTTGGACTAGTGGCCTGGTGCATGAAATCTATGCACATTAAAAGGGGAATTAATTAGAGGAAATATTTTAATACTGCTATTTGCCCTTTCTTTATAATAGAAATGTCAGAGATGAAAAAAAATTAGCAAAATAATATATAAATTTATTAATAAATAATCACAACATGATACAAAAAAACACAAAGATATGATATAAAAACAACAAAAACACAATGTAAAAACAACACTGATACAGTGACTGATAAATTGATTAATCTTATTCTAATATCTCCCTGTATACCACATTAAGAGTGAAAACACTTTCAGAGTGCTTGACTAATTTCCCTTGTGACGAAGTATTCACAACTTTAACGTCATATGCTCTTCGAACTCGAGAGAAGGCAACATATAACTGACCATGTGCAAAAATGGGTTCAGGTAGGACTATTACTACTCTGTCTAGAGTTTGTCCTTGTGATTTATTAATAGTTATTGCAAATGCTGGCTGGCATCATGGGAAACTGCTTTCAAATTAATTTAAATGGAAGGCCAGTGTCAGACAGGGACAAATAAATTCTTGGAATCAGAACAACCTCTCCTTTTGCAGATCCTGTTTATACGTCAGCTTTGATAATGCTAGGTCCCAATCTTTTCATAATAAACCTAGTACCATTGCATAGACCCTGTTTACTATTAAGATTTCTCAGTGGCATGATATTTGCTCCCACTTTCAATTTTAATTTATGACACAGCATTCTGTAAGGAATGGGGCTCCCTCCTCCCTCCTGTCAGGGTCCAGTTTGAAGGCCGGCCATGCCCCGATTATATGGAACCCAGAGTTCCACCCCAGCTGGACCTACGCTCCCTCCCACCACACCACCCAGACCCAGACTGACTCCTGCCACACTGTGAGACTGAGACTCGCCACACTGCTAGAGGTGCTCCATGCACTTCCTGGTGACTGGTCGCTAGAGGTGCTCCATGCACCTCCTGATGACTGGTCATTCTGTCGTTTTGGTCATTATGGCCATTGGCTTTTTTTTTTAATTAAATATTTATTATTCAGATTACTACATTTGTTTCTCTTTTTTCCACTCCACAGGTCCCCTCCACCCGGCTCCCAACCCTCCCTCTACCCTTACCTCCACCCCATTGATGAGTCCATAGGTGTGATTTTTGTCCAGTCACTCCCTGTACACCCCTCCTCCCTTTCCCCCCGAGAATTATCAGTCCACTCCCTTTCTGTGCTCCTGATTCTATTATATTCACCAGTTTATTCTGTTGATCAAACTTTTAATTCACTTAATTTTTAGATTCACTTGTTGATAGATATGTATTTGTTCATAATTTTTTATCTTTTACCTTTTTCTTCTTCCTCTTCTAAAAGAGTACCTTTCAGCATTTCATATAATACTGGTTTGGAGTTGATGAACTCCTTTAGCTTTTTCTTATCTGTGAAGTTCTTTATCTGCCCTTCAATTCTGAATGATAGCTTTGCTGGATAGAGTATTCTTGGTTGTAGGTTCTTGCTATTCATCATGTTGAATATTTTTTGCCACTCCCGTCTGGCCTGCATTGTTTCTGTTTTGAAATCAGCTGACAATCGTATGGGTGCTCCCTTGTAGGCAATCAATTGTTTTTCTCTTGCTGCTTTTAATATTCTCTCTTTGTCTTTTGCTCTTGGTATTTTAATTATGATGTGTCTTGGTGTGGTCCTCTTTGGATTCCTTTTATATGGGGTTCTGTGTGCTTCCTGGACTTGTAAGTCTATTCCTTTCACCAGATGTGGGAAGTTTTCAGTCATTATTTCTTTAAATAGGTTTTCAGTATTTTGCTCTCTCTCTTCTGGCACCCCCACAATTCTGATATTGGTACGCTTGAGGTTGTCCCAGAGGCTCCTTACATTATCTTCACATTTTTGGATTCTTTTCTCTTCTTGCTTTTCCAGTTGAGTGTTTTCTGAGTCTTTATATTTCAAGTTTTTGACTTCATTCTTGCCTTTCGCTAGTCTGCTGTTAGGTCTCTGTATAATATTTTTTATTTCAGTCATTGTATGTTTAATTTCTATTTGGTCCTTTATCATCTCTAGTTGGTCCTTTTCCATCTCTAGTTGAATCTTTTGCATCTCTAGTTGGTCCTTTTTCATCTCCTCTGGGGACTCACTAAATTTATCCATCTTTTCTAGGATATTCTTGAAAAACCTTATAAGCGTGGTTTTGAACTCTATATCCAGTAGTTTGTTTTCCTCCATTTCTTTTGTTTGTGATCCCTTTCCTTGTCTTGGTATTTTCACTATGCTTGGAGAACTTCTGTGTTGGATTCAGCCTTATGATACCAGACTTGAAAAACCGCAGAAGCCTCTCTGTTGAGCTTGGGATGGGTGGGGTCTCAGGGCTTAAGGGACTGCCTTGCCTTCCAGTCGGCCCCACCCTCCACGGCCCCCGAGTCTCATGTGACTTGTTAATCACTGGAATGGTCCCTATGTGTGCACGCTCACTCTCGCAGTGCCTCTAGACCTCTGCCTTTCTGGCTCCCCTGTGCTCCTGGACCACACGAGTCTGGGTCCCCAGGGTTTTGCCTGAAACTGGGGTTTAGTGGAGTAGGAAGTGGCACAGTTGGGAGGGTCTGTCTCCTGCCCAGTCCCGAAAGCCAAGGGCACAATCAGCAGTAGGTCCTCTGCACGCAATGCCGTGCACGCCACCAGAGACTTCTGATCTTTTGCGACTCCCCTAAATTTCCATGTACTTCTCCCTCTTCACAGTCCAAACTACCCCCTGTATGAGTTTCGGCTGGATCTGGGGTTTAGTGTCGTAGGATAAGGGGTTCAATGCCTTTGAGAGTCTCAGTCTCCTTCCTGCCAGAGAAAGCCAGCCAGGTTCACCATCACCCGCTCTCTCCACTAGCGCGCGTTTCCGTACCTCAGCTTTTTGCAGCTCCTCTGGGTCTCTGTGAGCCCCTCTCTTTACTTCTGGTTGTAGAATTTCCACTCAGCCAGCTTTCCTGTGGTTCTGGATGATGTCCATTCTGTCTTTTAGTTGTAGTTTTGAAATTGTTGTGTGAGGCAGCAGTGTAGGTGTTTACCTATGCCGCCATCTTGGATTCTCTGGCCATTGGCTTTTTATTATGATGATAATTCAAAACAGGAAGTACAAGGAGAACAATAAAATCCTGTGTTTTTTCCAAAAAACCCTATAGCAAAAATCACTGGCAACATAAAAGCTGGTTTCATTTCCTTAAGGGCGAAAATAAGTTAATTTTACAAACATAGATCCATCTCTATACTTTAAGGATATTAGAAATATTTGTTTTATTTCCTGAGGGTGCAAAGATGGGGAAGGAGAAAGGTATTCTTCCCATAGATTTATTAAAATCTTCCTTCTGATACTAAAAAATAAAAGGGGAAATATTTTGTATTAAAACAGGCTAATTGTTCGTATCTAGCATACAAATAACTGCTGGAAAACATGTTTTTCTGACTGAAAGGCAGTATTATATCATTCCCAAACAACAACAACAAAATAATGGGCATTGTTGTCACTCTTTAAAATTTTCTGGTTAGTTTTTCTAACCCTGGAGCCTTCTGACAGAAATACTAAAATTATAATTTTACTATATGGTCACTTTAAGCAAAAGTGAAAAACAAGTCACTAACATAATAAATTAATCTTCATCTCACCTCTGATTGGGGCAAGATGAAGGAGTGTGGAGAATTTGACATTATCATCCTTGTGCTCCAAAGGATACCACATTCCTGATTTTTGGTAACTGCCTAAGTATAGACTTTTCTTGTCTATGCCCCCAAGTTCCATTTCTAATTAAACACCAAAGGTTATTATGATGAATATAGAGAAACCCAATTCAAAGTTGGTGAACATCCGATTATGAGACCTGTTTGATCGGGCCTCATTTAGTAGCAGGCACTGTAGGGGAATTGAGCTTTATTAGTATATTTTGTTTTGGTTTGGTTTTTAATGAGACCCAGGAACTATCCCCTAACATTTTTATTAGCATATAATATGTGTCATCCCTTGTGGTAGATACCCTGAAGAGTAAGATATAATGCCAGTATCTGAAAATTATAGAGTTTACTCAAATAGAGACTCTTGAATTTTTTTTAACCTCCAATTGGTTCTAATGAAAGTATTTTTGAGAGGAGTCCAACAAAGAAGCAATAGAGACATCCATCAGAGGTTAATAGTCTTTATATTTGAATGATGTGTTTATAGGTACTTTTATATTTTTAAGTTTTTCCCTTGTTTTATTTGTTTTGCATAGAGTATATATAATGTTTTGTAAGGGGAAAAATAAACACTAGTTTTTAAAGTGATAAACAAGATCTTACAGGACATTTTTCACAATGGTATTCTCAATGAATATTTGCTAAGCGAATGAGTACATTTTTCAAATTCTCAAAGTCTTCTTTAAAAACATTAAGGACATTTATTTCAGGTCAAAGAACTCCCCAAATTTCTAATAAGGGAGGTATTCTGCTAACTTTATCTTCAACATTTGAAAACCACTGACAGTACATAAAGAACTTGATAAATTCTATGGATGTCATATTGTACTCAAAGGATAAAAAAGGTAAACCTTGTTTCTCTCTTCTCAGTTTTAGAATATTTTATAAATAAACACTAATGGTGTGTAGGACATAAACATAATGTCATCATAACTTGACTTAATTCACAACTGCTAAAGTCTTCAACTGATCTTGATGGAATAGATTAGAGAAGAGAATGCAAAAAATGTTTATTCAAGTTATAGGATATAAAGATAATTGTAATAAAAACCAAACTTAAATTACTAGAATAATTTGACCTCAATCCAGGGATAAAAATGTTCAAAACAGTCTGTTAATTTAGGTTAGTTATTTGGACTGTAATGAGTCCAGTGTTTCAACTTTAGATAGTCCACTCACTTTATTTTTTTAGCCAGTGGCTGTGCTGCTAAACTGGTCAGCCTTCCTACATAGATGTACCATGGTGTTAAGGAAATTTGATATAGGAACACAGTAGTATCATAAGAAAAGAATTCAAAATACAATCTTTAAAAACAGTGGGTGGGAAGTTCTTTGACATCAACATTAAGGGCTGAACCAGGGAGGAGTGGTAGTAATTGTTGGTAAAATTTTCAACTGAATGTCACTGAGATACTTAGAGTACCATTGAAGAGATAGGCACACACATAGAAAATGAATTTATAAGATATATCATGCCTTTTATAAGCCATCCACTCCTATTTGTGCCATGCCTTATGGATACAATTGAACAAAATTTACCTAAGCTCAAAACATTCTTTTCCTTCTCCTCCTCCTACTCCTCTTCCTCCTCCTCCGCCTCATTCTCCTCCTCTTTCTCTTTCTGTTTATCCTATTACTTCTTGTCTAGGGCACACAATTTCTAATGCCACAATGAAGGCCAGAGCTCATGCATGTGCAATCAAGAAGTGAGGGGAACCTTGGCTGATGTAGCTCAGTTGGTTAAGCATCATCCCATGTACCAAGAGGTTGTAGGTTCAATTCCTTGTCAGGGCACATGCCCAAATTTGGGGCTTGATCCCCAATAGGGGGCATGCAGGAGGCAGCCCATCGATCAATTCTCTCTCTCTTTTTTTCTCTCTCTCTAAAATCAACAAAAGTATATTTTTAAAAAGAAGCACAGGGGAGTTATTGCCATTAAAGCCATCTTTAATCCATGGGGGACAGGAGCTTATCTATACGAATAAAAGGGTAATTTCGAATTAGACTGGGAGACCTTCCAGACATCCTTCCAGACAAAGCCATGGTGGTAGGTCTGAAGCAGAGACAGTTAGGGGCGATCAGGCCAGCAGAGGAGGACAATTGGGGGCGAGCAGGCTGGCAGGGGGAGGCAGATGGGGGCAAGCAAGCCAGAGGGGGGGAGCAGACGGGGATGAACAGATCAGTGGAGGGGGGGCAGGTGGGGATGAACAGGATGGCAGGGGGGTCAGTTGGGGGTGAGCAGGCTGGTCGGGGGGAAAGTTGGGAGAAAGCAGGCTGGTGGGGGGTGGCAGTTGGGGATGCGATGGCTGGTGGGGGGTGGTAGTTGGGGGCAAGAAGACTGGCAGGGGAACAGTTGGGGTTGTTCAGGCTGGCAAGCAGAGTGTTTAGGGGCAATCAGGCAGGCAGGCAGGTGAATGGTTAAGAGCCAGTGGTCCTGGATTATGAGACCTGTGGGACTGGGCCTAAACCAGCAGTTGGACATCTCCCGAAGGGTCCCAGATTGGAAAGGGTGCAGGCTGGGCTGAGGGACATCCCTCCACGCCTGTGCATGAATTTCATGCACTAGGCCACTAGTAAATATTTCTTCCTTTTATTTTCAGAGACACATTTTATAAGGCTCATTAGAAGATCCAGGTGAGACCTGGCATCAATTACTTATAGTGTTGGCCATTTCATAAGTTATCCTTGAACTGGCTCTCATATCTCTGACCCACAGCCTCAGGCTGTCAATCATGCTTCTTGGGATCACTTCCCACCAATATGCAAGCCTATATATTAGCTATCCTTTTGAGACAACCAATGTCAGACATCAGACAGGGAGAAATTAGTGTGATAATGAGGCCATAGCCAAAGAAAGGTAACTGCAAAGAGAAATCAAGAGATCGATCTCAGCCGAGACTGGTTTGGCTCAGTGGATAGAGCGTTGGCTTGCAGACTGAAAGGTCCCAGGTTCGATTCCAGTCGGGGGCATGTACCTTGCTTGTGGGCACATCCCCACTGTGGGGCGTGCAGGAGGTGGCTGATCGATGTCTCTCTTTCATCGATGTTTCTGACTTTCTATCTCTCCCTTCCTCTCTGTAAAAAATCAATAAAATATATTAAAAAAAAGAAAGAAATGGATTTCAGATTTTATAAAAGGCTTAGTAAACTTAATAATAAAACAATGAAGAATGAGGATAGTCAGCTTGGAGGGCAAGGCAATAGGTTCTGTTGAGGTCTACAAGAGGTCCTAACTTAATGTTAATGCCTAGCAGGCAATTGAGACTAAGCTTTAGGGATCAAGTGAGAGTTGAAATCTTGAGAGTGAATGAATTCTCTAAAAGAAGACTAGGAAATTCAGGCTATATACTAAATTTCAGATAGTCATCAGATTTCAGGGGTCAAGAAGAGAAAGAAGGGCAGCTATTGGGCACCCAGGAAAAGAGAAGGATTTAGGGCTTTGGGTAAGGTGGAGAGACCATACAGTTCAATTCTACCATCAGGTCTGTGGCCAAACTGAAGAGGCTTAAGATTGAAATAGATAATATATAGTGAAGAGATGGAGGCAGTAATGTAGATAGCATATTGTACAGATAATGTATGGAGCTAGTTCACTCCTGACACATAATGAACTTACTGAGTGAACAGGAGGGAAGTTAGAAGTGTGTAGACCTAAGTAAAGTAAAATTTCCCCAGGATTTAGAAGAATGGAAAAAAGGTAATGGAGACAACCTTTGTATAAAAAAATCCTGAGCAAATTTTATTTTTAAATAATCTTTATTGAAATTAGCCATTAACTACATAGAAAATATGCGATTTATCTTACTCTCATTGTTATTCCTTTTTATTTTTAAGAATACTAACTTTTTAAAAAGATGAATACTCATAAGCACTATCCCCAAAATGTTGATCAACAGAGTGGCATTATTGAAAAGTACCTCTCTTCCAGAAAACATTGGAAGAATTTCACTTGAATAAATATTGCATAACTCAGTGCCTACTTTTACATACCCATATTTGTGTTACCCTAATCCTAGTTTCTAAAAAAAGATTTTGGTACAGTTGAAAAGCATTTCTGAAATACTGCCAAACCTATCTTGTGATTGGAGTCCTTTGGTAAAAAACAGGTTAGAAGAGGTGAGATGCCAAGCAGGTATTTAGAGAGTTTGATTTTGATTTTTTTATATTTGAATTGGTCAGAGTTTAGACAATGTATTTCTGTACAAATGTTTTCAATATGCAATCTGATCATTTTCTCCTTTTCCATGGAGTATTTTCTTGTTGGTCCCTTAAAGCCATCTGCTTTAAATCTAAACGTTAGTTTATCACAGCGAGCTTAGATTTTAGCAAACAATATCCCTCTAGGGCAGTGGTCAGCAAACTCATTAGTCAACAGAGCGGCAAACCATTGCACTAGGGGATGTTTGTCATCTGCTTGGATTTACACTTTGGATCAAATAGTTACTGTATGAATGAGATTTGAGACAGTGGCTCATTGCCCACAGAGAATAAATGAGCCTTACAAACCACATACTGTTTATTCAATTTGATATTATAAACTTGTTGTTTATCTATACAATGTAACTGTGATAATCAAGCTGTAATTCATTTGTAGGAGGTTTTTTTTTTCCTACTTATTTTCTCATGACTATCATATTATCTCGTTTTAATCGATATTAAGCTACTACTGAGTAGCTTATTACCTCTTTATTATATAATACATCATTTGTAAATTTTATTTACAAGTTGAGTAAATAAAACTAAAATCTGTAAAACTTTAAAAAACTGAGTTCTCTCTTTTTTAAAGTTTTACAGATTTTAGTTTTATTTACTCAACTTGTGGACTGACAAACATTCCACATAATGTTTTAAATTTACTTTTAGTGTGAAACTTTATTTGTTCTTACTGCACAAGAAGTGCAAGTCCATATTGCTAATGAGATTTTTAAAAAGGTTGGAGGATAAAAATATTTGCAATTCTACCATTCAGAGATAACCACTATTGACATTTTCATCTATATGATGCCATACTCTTTGTATGCCTATGTATGGATAATTAAAGACAAAAATGCGATCACATAGGGCACAAACTTCCAAAACTTGCTTTTTTCATTAACATGTACATAAACATATAATTCTACCCTAGTATTACCCTACAGAATTATTTTTAGTTGACACACATTATAGGTGTTATATATCAAATGTTAAGTGTTTTCAATGCTGTGATCAATAATGGTTTAGATAAGTCTCTCCCAATTGCCTTTATTAAAATAATAGAGGCCCGATGCATGAAATTTGTGCATGGGGAGGGAGGTCCCCTCAGCCCAGCCTGTACCCTCTCCAATCCAAGACCCCTCAGGGGATGTTCGACTGCCAGTTTAGGCCTGATCCTGAGGATCAGGCCTAAACTGGCAGTTGGATATTCCTCTCACAATCCTGGATCGCTGGCTCCTAATCACTCACCTGCCTGCCTGCCTGGTGCCCTTAAGTGGCCCCTTCTTGCTGGCCTGATCACCCCTATCTTATCTCCTGCTGCTAGCCTGGTTGCCCCCAACTGCCTCCCTTGCTGGCCTGGTCACCCCTAACTGCCCCCTCTGCCAGCCTGGTTGCCTCCTACTGCCCCCCTGCCAGCCTGGTTGTCCCCAACTGTCCCACTCTGCTGGCCTGATTGCCCCTAATACCTCCTTCCCTCCCTGCTGACCTGGTCACCCCATGCAGCCTGCTGCTCAGTTGTTTGGTCATCCTTCACTAAACTCCCTGCTGGTCATAGGCAGTCATCTTGTGAGGGCATGAGGGTTAATTTGCATATTACCTCTTTATTATATAATATATCACTACATGATTTCTGTATTTTAACCTTTATTTTTCAGTAACATAAGCCCATTATATACCACAGGTTCAGCCATCCTGAGAAAGACTAAATCAATTCTAATCCTTCCTCATCTCTACCCCATTTATCATTTTAGATTTCCAGGATTAGTATTCACCTTCAGTTAGCTTGAGTCTAAGGATGATGTTTGATGGACATGGTTGGTGGACATCCCCTTATAGTCATGTAAATGATGGGGAGGACTGGGGAGACAAACTATGTATAACATCACATTTTCATCACACTAATTTTTATTTGGAGATATTTATTGCAATACATTGTCACTATTAGACCAGTCAAAGAAAGGAAATCCTTTTTTTCCTTTAATAAGAACAGGCTTTTCTAAGAGTGAGTTCATTTAATCTCACTGTAGGTTGCAACATCTTCAGAGGTTTTTTAGTCATGCATCTACAAAGGAGATACCAGAAGCAGTCATACTTAGGTGACTCAACTAGAAAATTATCTATTGTCACAATCATAAAAGAAAATCCTATGATGGGATTAAAATTTATCAACTGTTCTCTTCTAGATTAAACATTTTAATATACATAAAATCATGTTTCTTACATAATGAATTTCATGGTAGTTATAAGAAAAATATATCTACTATTTCAAATGAAACATTAATATTTAGAGTAACTTAAATCTAAATCTTCTTTGGACTTTATTATGTAATTAAAAATATGTTTCCACAGGAGAATGAAATTTCCTACTTAGGTGTGTTGAAAACTTTTTGGAGAGGAAGGAATTAATAAGATGGAAGGCCAAGGCAAACTAAGAATTATAGAATTTCATCAGTTCTATCTTATATAATAAAAGTCTAATATGCTAAGTGTTCGGTTGTCCATTCAACCAATCAAAGCATGCTATGTTAATGATATGCTAAGGCTCCTCAACTGCTCACTATGCCATGCACTGACCACCAGGGGGCAGACAGTTGACTGGTTGACCAGTCACTATGACATGCACTGATCACCTGTAGGTTAGCTTGCTGCTGGGGTCTGGCCAATAGGGACTGAGCGAGACAGGCTGGACATGCCTTGGAGTCCTCCCTTGATCCCTCCCCAGCTGACCAACATCCTGCATCCCTCCCTGGTGCCAATTGTGCACCAATGGGGTCCCTCGGCCTGCCTGCACCCTCTGGCAATCTGGGACCCTTCAGGGGATGTCAGAGAGCCAGTTTTGGCCTGATCCTGCAGGCCAGTCTGAGGGACCCCACAATTAGTGTGATGAAAATGTGATGGTATACATAGTTTGTCCCCACTGGTGCACGAATTCACCTCTAGTGTTTTGTAGAAAAGCCTATAATGTTGCATAAGTCTGGGATCTCTACATTTTTTTTCAGTTCTATTCTCTAATGTATTAGTTATCTATTGCTACATAACAACTTACCCCAAGGTTTAGTAGCTTACAACACCAATGTTTATTAGTACACAGGAAGCCAGGAGGAGCTTAGCTGGGTGGTTCTGGCTCAGAGTCTCAGCTGGGGCTGCAGTCATCTGAAGGCTTCATTTAACTGGGGTGTCTGCTTCTCAGCTGACATGTATAACTCTCAGGAGGCCTCATTTCTTTTCTGCATAGTCCTCTCCATAGGGCTGCTTAAGCCAGGGCAGCTCATTTACTCAGGAGAAAATTATCTAAAGAGAAGGAATTTGTAGGAAGGGGACATAGAAACTGCACTGTTTTTTATGACTTAATCTTGGAACTAACAATCTATCCCTTCTACCATTTACTACTGGCTATGTAGAATTAACCCTAACATACCTGGTAATGGTTTATGTTACATAAGATATGAACACCAGGAAGTAGGAGTCACTGCAGAGTCATCTTGGAGACTGGCTACCACATATAATGTTGTCAGATCTTTAAAATTACCTTCAAAACTTGATTTATATTTGGATCTCTAGCGCTCTGGTTCCCTTCTCTTTTTATTTTGATATTCAGAATAATGTTATAAACCAATTGTATTTTTACAGTTTGCATGTAGAAGCTTTCTTAAAATATTCCTAAAGTTTAGGGATTGGGACCCAGCAGGTTTTCAAATTTTACCAATGTTATAAATCCTAAATTATATATATGTATATATATATATATATAAATGTCTCTATTCTAGGCCATCATTCATTCATTTATTGATTCATTCAACAAATAATTGAGTTCAGGGCACTGTGTTTTCTTTTTTAATCCTCACTGGAGGATATTTTTCCATTGATTTTAGAGCAAGTGGAAGAGAGAGGGAAAGATAGAGAGGAATATTGGTGTGAGAGAAACACGTTGATTGGTTGCACGGGGCCAGCAGGGGAGGGGCCTCCAACGGATATGCCCTTGACCGGAATTGAACATGGGATCCTTCAGGTCCATAGGCCAACTCACTATCCATTGAGGCAGACTGGTTAGGGTTTAGCTATTTTTTTTTAAGTATACAACTAGTACATGTACATTGCTGAAATAATATAAAATACACAAATGCAAAAGTAAGAATTTGTAAGCACGCAAAAGTAAGAATTTGTAAGCACCCTTACTCCTGTTATGTTGGTGTATATCCCTCAAAAAGCTAAACACATTTGTGAGGGGTGTATATTTATATAAACTGTAAACGGGGTTTTGTAAGCTTTAAAAATCTGTGATTAAAAACTGGGCCTGTATTGGTATTTCTAATTGTGGTGCAGTCACCTGTTCTGATCTCCAGGAAGTATCTAGAATCTTCTTTCCTCCTTGCCGGCTGACTCCCCTGGGTCCATGTTCACTGACTTGTATGGTCCCTGAAGTGCCTCACCACCATTATTATTAATGGTGCCCTTTGCCTGTGTGAAGGGACCTTCCATCTCACAGTGCTCAGAAGGCTACCCATCGCCTCTTGCACCTCAAAGCAGCACTGAGATGTGCCATGATTCTAAAGAAAACCAGTGCAAACAGGCTTTTCTATTTCTCAGAGCTCAGCAAGCCTGCAAACAAGTATACACAATTTATAAGAACAAGTGGCATTTTTAGGACAGTGAGATCTCAAATCAAAGGTATAAAACAAAACATTTCTCTCAAATAGAATAATACCTGTCACACATTAAACACCATTAATGTGTAAGCTACTTAGCTTACCCATATGAGCAGCCTCCTGTGTGAACCTCTGTACTAAAACATGAAAATTTGGGGGGCTCATCATTTCAAACATCTATTCAGATGAGGGATTAGTTTAAAACTTACATAATGGCCTATTCAGGATTTTCAGATCAAAGAAGTGGTTTGCCCTGAAAGAAGATTCAATACTGCAAAACAAACAATAAAAACCAGTTCATTCCTTTGACAGTTTTGTAGGCTTTTATCTTCTTCATCTAGGTTTCAGTTGGCCAGGTTTCAATAAAGGTACAAGTTCAAGGTTCTTGTTCCTTGATTAATATCTCAGCTCCTACACTGACTCCACTGAGGAGGGTCTTAATATGGATAGGAGTGGCAAAGAGGGGCTGCATTTTTATGCTTTACACACACACACACACACACACACACACACACACACACACACTATATAATAAAAGGCCAATATGCAAATTGACCAAACAGTAGAACCACTGGCCGCTATGATACGCATTGACCACCAGGGAACAGACACTCAACACAGGAGCTTCCCCCTAGTGGTCAGTGTGCTCCCACAGTGGGAGTACCCCTCAGCCAGAAGCACTGAGCCAGGCTCATGGCTGAGCAGTGGTGGCGGGAACCTCTCCCGCCATCTCCACTGCAGGTGGGCAGTAGAAAGGAGGGGTCCCGGGTTGAGGGACCACAACCCCTAGTGCATGAATCTCATGCACTGGACCTCTAGTTTTAATAAAAAAGGCTAATACGCAAATTGTTCCTATTGGCAGGAGTTCGACCTACTGGGAGTTAGATGTGTGCTGCCCACCAGGAAGCAGCACAGAACATGGCAGGTGTTGGCCATGCGGCACTGGCATCGCAAGGCATTGGAGGTGCTGCTGGCTCTGATGGACCTCGACCAGAGTGGAACTGTGGTAGGATGGTGGAGCAGGTGAGTGGGAGGCACCAGGCCAAGACAGGTGCGAGCAGGGGCCCTGATCACCACATCTGTTACCCCATAGATTAGCCCTGATTGCCAACCAGGCTTAGGGACCCTACCCATGAATGAATTTTGTGCACTGGGTATTTTAATATATTTTTATTGATTTCAGAGAGGAAGGGAGGGAAAGAGAGAGAGAAACATCAATGATGAGAAAGAACAATTGATTAGCCACCTCCTGCATGGCCCCCACTGGGGATCAAGTCCACAACCTGGGCATATGCCCTGACTGATAATCAAACCATGACCTCCTGATTCATAGCTCAACACTCAACCATTGAGCCATGCTGACCAGGCACACACACACACACACACACACACACACACACACACACATTTATTTTTTAATAGATATATTTACTTACACATGTATATTTTTATTGTTGCCATGAGAATATATTCCTATATTAGTGATATAATTAAAAAAAACTGCCAATATTACCACCAACACAAAAGTAGAAAACTGGCCTCAAACACATTAAAATATTTAGAGTGGGGGTCATGGCATATCTATTTCTAATGCATGGTCCATTGGGAAGACTAGTTCAGAAGCCATTCACTTGGCTTTGTAGCACCTGTGCAATCCATGGGCATGTCATTAACTCTCCCCCTTTCCTTCCTTATCCCATGGTTGGTAGAATGATGAATCTTCTTTGAATCCCACAATTTTTTAGTGTGTGTGATTCTCATTTGAATGCTCTGGTTGTAACAAATGCCGCATTGTTTTATTTCTCCTAATAAAATGTAATCTTCTTGATTTCTCTTTTGCTGGGTGGGTTACAGAAAAATTCATTGCCAACCTTTTGTCAGATTTCCTATCCCCTGTTGTAGGATTCTGTCAAGAGTCCTGGACACTGTGCAGCCCACACCTGTAGCTGTGGGTAGACATGCTGTGGACATGCTCCTTGTCCAGTACTGTGAGAGTTTGAATGGTGGTTTCTCAGTTTCTTTTTACTGTATTTTGACCATGAGGATCCTTTAGCAACCCTCTGAGAAACTTCTCTTAAAGCTTTTTGCTACCTCCCCTATACTGGTCATGTGTTCGCTTGCACTCTGCTGCTGCTGCTCCTCTTTGTTCCTTTACTATTCCAGAGGGCTGAAAGTCTGCAGGTTGCATTTCCTGGGTTTCCTTGCCAGCAGGCTTTAGGTTAGGGCGGCAAATGGGAGGCACTGACTAAAGTGAGGAAGAGGGATTTCTAGGCCTTCCAGTTTCTGAGTGTCTCAGGCAGCAATGATGAAATTTACTGCAGTAACGGTGTTGCCAGAATTCCATTCCTGGGAGAGGCAGCACCTCATCAGCAGGTCTGGAGCTGCCTGCAATAGGATCTCACTCGTTGCGGTGAGTGGGAAGTCCAGGCTGGGGAAGCCTGGCTCAGGTGGTTTCTATCCCTTGGGCATCATACTCTTCTTGCCTTTCACCCTCCGCCTTCCCTAATTCCCTATTTTCTCTCTCCCAGTACTTTTATAACCAGTTGCTTGAATTGAATTTTCCCTAATTGGAATCATTAGCCTGGTTTTTGTGTTCTTGACTAGAAGCTAATGAACAGATCCCTTTTTCTCCTAACTAGTATCCTTGAGCCACCCTATCACACATCTGAGTACTTCTTATGGAAGTCTGTATAAGAGTAAGATGTTGTCCCTGCTATTTTTAGATCCCAGAAAAAAACATAATTAAGATTCCTTTGACCCTAGCTGATTTGGCTTAGTGGATAAAGCATTGGCCTGTGGACTGAAGGGTGCCTGGTTCAATAACTCAGTTGCAGGCTCAATCCAGGCTCGAAGCCTGGCCCTGGTCTCTCTCACATTGATGTTTCTCTCTCTCTCTCTCTCTCTCTCTCTCTCTCTCTCTCTCCCTCTCTCTCTCTCTCTCTCCTTTCTTCTCTCCTTCCCTCCTCCCTCCCTCCCTTCAACTCTCTCTGAAAATCAATGGAAAAATATCCTCAGATGAGGATTAACAACAACAAAAAATTATAATAATAAAACAAGATTCCTTTGGTTGCAAATTAAAAAAAAAACACCTCAATTGAGGAAAACAAGATAAATTAAAAAGTGTATTATAAGAACTACAAGTGTGAGCCATGGAACATTAGTGCTGGGATACATCAGGGCCTCCAGAACCATGGATGGAAACATGGCAAGTGCAGTGTGTCAGTGAGCTAATGCTGCATAATTCACCAAGACTTTGCATTGTATAATAACAACCTGACACTTGGAGGTATAGTCACAGTCAGGAGACTATGGGTGGGTTGGGTAGTTCTGTTCATTTGGGCTGAGCTTGGATGCCCTGGGTTTTTTAATGTCTCTGTGGTCAGCTGCTGTGTTAGAAGCTGGCTGATTAGAATGGTTTTGGATAGGGCATCTAATCTTCCTTCTCCTTCCAGCATGCTAGCCAAATATGTACTCAGGAACTGAATGGGTCAAAGAGAAAAAATGGAAACATACAGGGCTTTTAGTGATCCAGACTTGAAACTGGCATTCTGTCATTTTCACCAAGTCACAAGTTCTGCCCAGATTTAAAACATGAGATACTACAAGGCTCTGCTTCTTGGTGGGAAGAATTGCAAAGTCATCCTGTGAAGGGGGTCATATCCACAAAGGGGAGTGGAGAATTGTGCCAGTTTAGCAATCTATCTACTACAGTAATCCCAGGAAGTCATCTCTGCTTTTCTGTAAGGTTTTGCTTTATTTTTCTTTCACCAATTTCACTTTTCTCTCTTACCTGTCCCATGTGATAGAAAATGGCCATGCTACCAGCTTCCAAGTTCATATGTTCGATCTTTAGTAAGATAGTCAGGCTAAAACTGGAACCTCAACCAACTCTCCATATTCTGGAAAAGTTCTTAGGGGCTCATCCTGAGTCAGGTTCCCAAAAAATGGTTGTCTAGAAGACAGGATCAAATTGGTGTTTCCATTATAGCCATATAGAAGGAAGAAAAGTCGAGAATAGTTATCAGAGAAGGAAGCGGCAACCCAAATATTATCTAAATGGAAGCACAAAACTTACAAATGGTTCCCAGATATCTTCAATTTTACTTTTAAGAAAAACAGTATCCATATATAGTAAATGTTTGATAAATTTAATAAATATCAGCAACCAATACTGTTATTAACACTAAGAATGTGAACACTTGAGTATAAACATTTAGCAGCATAGCACTTATGGTTTCTGTTTTTTAGCCTTTTTTTTTTTTAAGAGCTAATGTTGGTGGAACTATTGTTTTCCCTTCTAATTTAATTTGTTGGGGTAACATACTGGCTAACAAAATTCTCTAGGTTTCAGGTGCACAATTCTAGAACATATCAC
The DNA here is from genome assembly GCA_011751065.1 of Lasiurus cinereus. NCBI lineage: Eukaryota > Metazoa > Chordata > Mammalia > Chiroptera > Vespertilionidae > Lasiurus > Lasiurus cinereus. The sequence continues at coordinate 793,353 of JAAGEH010002531.1, forward strand.
CTGAACACTGTACTGTGTTCACCATCCCCAAGCACCTATGATTTGTATCAACCCTCATTGTAAGATTTATTTGCCAGGTGTTGCTAGTGATTTCTAATTTGAAATCAAATTAAACTCATCATAGAAAATCCCCCTGGAAATCCCAGATTTGCTTTTACCATTCTGACCATTAGTCATCTTTTTAAGGCATTCCTTGTGTATCCTTATCAAAAGCACAAAATTAAGTTAAAAGTGAACAAAGGCCAGGAAGTCCAAGGCATCAGTGACAAAGCTGTGAACCCACTGGAAGAATGGGGACCAGAGAATGACTCCCTGCTTAAGGCTATAGTAAGTCAGAAAAGTATATAATTTTTTAAGAAAAAAGTTTATTCTTATTTAATTTTTCTTCAACTCTTACACAAAACCCAGAAACCTAGAAGTGTTAGTGATTATATACCCAATAATCCTGGCCAAAAAGTTAAAAAAAAAAA
>JAAGEH010002531.1:793832-809456 GCA_011751065.1 Lasiurus cinereus
GGCATCAGTGACAAAGCTGTGAACCCACTGGAAGAATGGGGACCAGAAAATGACTGGTCCCCATTAAAAGTATGCGCCAAATGTTATAAAAATGTATTAAAATAGTTTCTTTTGTTTTATTTACCACACCTACATTCTTCGTGCATATTCACATAGGAAGCAGCTAAGACTGAAGGCAGGCAATTCCTTTATAATCTTATCAAAAATAGAAGCCAATAGTTGTAATGACTCACTTGTTTCCTCCTGCTTTCAATCCTTATCTTGGGACCACAGATTGCATTACTGTCGGTAAGTAATTACATATCTTTTGTGAAGCACCTTGAAATCTTCTGGCTTGATAATAAACTGGCCACGTGTTAGAATTCCCAAACAAAGCTAAGTTTTGTGATTAAGTCTTGTCCCTTTATGTAACTCTTTATATTATTTTGAGAACCTGCAGGAAGTAACAGGAAAAAAGATCAGAGCTAAGTACTTAATAAAAAGTAAATTAGACGGGGCTTTTGTCGGCCAGAGCCACCAGCGCAAACGCAGAGCCCGAGCTATCTTGCAGTGGGAGGTGGATGTCTGCGGCGGTCTGAAGCCTTCGGCTGGGCACCCATCAAGAAGACAGGGACCCGGGGACCCAGAACTCTGCTCTCCAATTGGCGCAGACACGCGGCGGAACCAGAGGTCCACAGAGCACATGGACAGTGCCTTGTGTGCTGTACCTGATCGTGTTCTAGTTTGTGCCTTTCAATCAACGTAGGAGAGAGAACTACATAACCAGACACCCAGAGAAGAAAGACCATGGGCAGAAAAAGAAACAGCCCACATAAGACAGAAAGGCAGGTTTCACCAGAAAAGGAAGTAAACGAAATAGAACCAGAAAAAAGCCTACCAGAGAAAGAGTTCAGAGAAATGATCATAATGTGGTTGAAAAGAATGGAAGACAAATTTGACAATATGAGTAAGAGCCAAGAGGAAATGAAGAAGAACCTAGAGGAGGTGCAGAATAAACAAGAAGAAATGAAAAATGACATCACTGCTATAAAGAACTCAAGAGAAAGCATCAAAAGTAGACTAGAAGAAGCAGAGGACCGCATCAGTGAGCTAGAAGACATGGTAGGAAAAAATACCCAAGTACAGCAGCTTCTAGAAAAAAAAGTTAAAAAGCAAGAGGAGAGTCTAAGGGAACTTTGGGATTACATGAAACAAAACAACATCCGCATAATTGGGGTTCCAGAAAGAGTGGAAACTGAACAAGGATTAGAGAACGTGTTTGAAGAAATAATGACAGAAAATTTCCTCAATATAGAAAAGAAAAAACCCACACAAATCCAAGAAGCTCACAGAGTCCCAAGCAAAATGAACCCCAACAAACCGACACCGAGGCACATTATAATTAAATTGGCAAACACCGACAACAAAGTAAGAATCTTAAAAGCAGCCAGAGAGAACAGAAAGTTACCTACAAAGGAACCCCCATAAGACTAGCTACTGACTTCTCAACAGACACTCGTCAAGCCAGAAGGGAATGGAATGAAATATACAAAGTCATGCAAAGGAAGGGTCTTAATCCAAGAATACTGTACCCTGCAAGACTCTCAATCAAAATTGAAGGTGAAATCAAAAGCTTCACAGACAAAAAAGGACTAAGGGAATATATTACCACCAAACCAGCAATGCAAGAAATGTTAAAAGGTATGCTGTAATAAAAAGAAAGAGGAAGTGAAGAAGGAACTCGGGGGTAAGGACTAAAAATGGCAACAGATAAGTACTTATCAATAATAACTTTAAATGTAAACGGATTAAATGCTCCAATGAAAAGACATAGGGTAACCGATTGGATAAGAAAACATGATCCATATATCTGCTGTCTTCAAGAAACCCACCTTAGGAAAAGAGATGCACACAGATTGAGGGTGAAGGGATGGAACATGGTATTTCAGGCAAATGGAAATGAAAAAAAAAAAAGCTGGGGTTGCAATACTTATATCTGACAAATTAGATCTCAAAGTGAAGGACATAACAAGAGATAAAGAAGGACACTTCATAATACTAAAGGGAACAATCCAACAAGAAGAAATAACTCTGGTAAACATATATGCACCCAATATAGGAGCACCTAAATACATAAAAAAACTCTTGGAGGATATTAAGGGAGAGATTGACAGCAATACAATCATAGTAGGAGACTTTAATACCCCACTGTCACCATTGGACAAATCCTCTAGACAAAAAATCAGCAAAGAAACATCAATCCTAAATGACTCACTAGACCAGATGGAATTAATTGACATCTTCAGAACATTTCACCCCAAAGCCACAGAATATACATTCTTCTCCAGTGCACATGGGTCATTTTCAAAGATAGATCATATGTTGGGTCATAAGAAAAGTCTCTTCAAATTCAAGAAGATAGAAATCATATCAAGCATTTTCTCAGACCACAGTGGCATAAAACTGGAAATCAACTATAATAAAAACAATAGAAAGAAATCAAACACATGGAGACTAAACAGCATGCTATTAAACAACGACTGGGTAACCAGAGAGATCAAGGAAGAAATAAAAAACATCATGGCAACAAATGACAATGACAACACAACAATACAAAATTTATGGGACACAGTGAAAGCAGTCTTGAGAGGGAAGTTCATAGCCCTACAAGCCTACTGCAAAAAACAGGAAACAATGGTAATAAATTACCTAAACCTACAACTCAAAGAGCTAGAACGAGAGCAACAAGAAAAGCCCAGTGTACTCAGAAGGAAGGAAATAGTGAAGATAAGGGCGGAGATAAATAACTTGGAGACTAAAGAAACAATTTAAAAGATGAACAAAACAAAGAGCTGGTTCTTTGAAAGGATAAACAAGATTGATGGGCCCCTAGCCAGGCTCACCAAGAAGCAAAGAGAGAAGACCCAAATAAACAAAATCAGAAATGAAAGAGGAGAAATAACAACAGACCCTGTGGAAATACAAAGGATTGTTAAAAAATACTATGAACAACTCTATTCCAACAAATTGGACAACCTGCAAGAAATGGACATTTTCCTAGAAAAATATAACCTCCCAAAACTCAATGAGGAGGAAACCAAACATCTCAATAATCCAATAACTATGGAAGAAATTGAAGCAGTAATCAAAAAGCTTCCAGCAAATAAAAGCCCGGGTCCAGATGGCTACACAGGAGAGTATTACCAAACATTAAAGGAAGAATTAAAACCTATCCTCCTCAGACTATTCAAAAACATTCAAGAAGAAGGAACACTTCCAAACACCTTCTATGAAGCCAGCATCACCCTAATACCAAAACCAGATAAAGACAACACAATGAAAGAGAATTATAGGCCAATATCTCTCATGAACATAGATGCCAAAATCCTCAACAAAATTCTAGCAAACCGGATCCAGCAGTACATCAGAAAGATCATACACCATGACCAAGCAGGATTCATCCCAGGAATGCAGGGATGGTACAATATCCGCCAATCAATAAATGTGATACATCACATAAACAAACTGAGAGATAAAAATCACATACTCATATCAATTGATGCAGAAAAAGCATTTGACAAAATCCAACACCCTTTCTTGATAAAAACTCTCAGCAAAGTGGGAATAGAAGGATCATACCTCAACATCATAAAAGCCATATATGATAAACCCACAGCTAACATCATACTCAATGGGCAAAAACTAAAACCATTTCCCCTAAGAACAGGAACAAGACAGGGATGCCCACTCTCACCTCTCCTATTTGACATAGTACTGGAAGTATTAGCCATTGCAATTAGACAAGAAGAAGAAATAAAAGGCATCCAAATTGGAAAAGAAGTAAAGCTATCCTTATTTGCAGATGACATGATATTGTACATAAAAAACCCAAAGGACTCCATTCCAAAACTAATTGACTTAATTAATGAATTTGGCAGTGTAGCAGGATACATAATTAATGCTAAGAAGTCTGTGGCATTTCTATACAATAATAGTGAAATTATAGAAAGTGAAACTAAAAAAGCAATCCCATTTACCATCACACCAAAAAAATTAAGATACCTAGGAATAAACCTAACTAAAGAGGTAAAAGACCTTTATGCACAAAACTACAGGACACTGAAAAAAGAGATAGAGGAAGATGTTAACAGATGGAAGAGCATACCATGCTCGTGGATTGGGAGAATCAACATCATTAAAATGTCCATACTACCCAAAGCAATCTACAGATTCAACGCACTACCCATTAAAATACCAACGACATATTTCACAGACCTAGAAAGAATTCTTCATAGATTCATCTGGAACAAAAAAAGACCACGGATAGCTACAGCAATTCTGAGAAGGAAGAATAAAGTAGGTGGGATCTCAATACTAGACTTCAAGCTATACTACAAAGCAACTGTTCTCAAAATAGCCTGGTACTGGCACAAGAACAGACATATAGACCAATGGAATAGAATAGAGAACCCAGATATCCACCCAAACCACTATGCTCAATTAATATTTGACAAAGGAGGCATGAACATTCAATGGAGCCGAGATAGCCTCTTCAATAAATGGTGTTGGGAAAATTGGACAGATACATGCAAAAATTTGAAACTGAACCACCAATTTACACCAAATATAAAAATAAACTGAAAATGGATACAGGACTTAAACATTAGAAGGGAAACCATAAAAATACAAGAGGAATCCACAGGCAGCACAATCTCAGATATATGCCGAAAGAATTTCTTCACTGATACTGCTCCAAAGGCAATGGAAGCTAAAGAAAAAATAAACAATTGGGACTACATCAAAATAAAAAGCTTTTGCACAGCAAAAGAAACCGTCAACAAAACAACAAGAAAGATCACTGCATGGGAGAACATATTTGCAAATGTTATCACTGATAAAGGTTTAATCTCCAAAATCTACAGCCAACTTATACAACTTAATAAAAGGAAGATGAAGGATCCAATAAAAAAATGGGCAATGGACCTAAATAGAACCTTTTCAAAAGACGACAGAAGGAAGACCAAGAGACACATGAAAACATGTTCGAAGTCATTAATCATCCGAGAGATGCAAATCAAAACGACAATGCGATACCATCTTACACCTGTCAGAATGGCAATGATCAACAAATCAACAAACGACAAGTGTTGGCGAGGATGCGGAGAAAAAGGAACCCTTGTGCACTGTTGGTGGGAATGCAGACTGGTGCAGCCACTGTGGAGAACAGTATGGAGTTTCCTCAAAAAACTAAAAATGGATCTCCCATTTGACCCTGTAATCCCACTCTTAGGAATTTATCCTAAGAAATCACAAACACCAATCAGAAAGGATTTATGCACCCCTATGTTCATAGCAGCACAATTTACAATAGCTACAATTTGGAAACAGCCTAGGTGCCCGTCAGCAGATGAGTGGATCAGAAAACCGTGGTACATCTACACAATGGAATTCTATGCTGCCATTAAAAAGAAGGAATTCTTACCATTTGCAGCAACCTGGTTGGAACTGGAGAGCCTTATGCTTAGTGAAATAAGCCAGTCAGTGAAGGAGAAGCATCACATGATCGCACTCATTGGGGGATAATAAAGAACATTATAAACTGATGACCAAAGGATAGATACAGAGACAGTAAAGCTTCAAACAGACTGTGAAATTACAGCAGGAAGATTAAAGTTAGGTGAGGTAGATAAGAGATCAATCAAAGGACTTGTATGCATGCATATAAGCATAACCAATGAACATAGACACTGGGGGGTTGGGGTATGCCTGGGAGGGAGGGGGGCAATGGAGAGATATGTATAAAAAATTAATAAAAAAAATTGGCTCTCAAAAAAAAACAATAAAAAAGTAAATTAATTTAAATAAAAGATTTCACCATAGTGAGAACTATTTATGTAAATATTTCTCAATTTTAAAATATATGATGAGCATGTCTTATTGTAAATTCTAAGTAACCTAAAGCTTATAAATTTTATAGAGACCCAGTGCATGAAATTTGTGCACTGGAGGAGGTGGGGAGTGTCCCTCAGCCCAGTCTGCACCCTCTCCAATCTGTGACCTCTCAGGGAATGTACAACTTCTGGCAGTCAAGACATCCCTCTCACAATCCGGAACTGCTGGATTCTAACCACTTGCCTGCCTGCCTGTCTGCCCGCCTGATTGCCCCTAACCCCACTGCCTGCCTGCCTGATAGCCCCTAACCACTCTGCCTGCTGGCCTGATCACTACTATCTTGCCCCCCTGCCAGCCTGATTGCCCCTACCTTTCCCTCTCCTGCAGGCCTGATCACCCCAAACTGCCTGTGCCTTGGTCCCCAGTCTGGCCTCCCTCTGGGGGCACTGCCCCAATTATCCTGCTGCTGCTGCCACTGCTGGCCTGAGCCTCAGCCCTTTTCAGCTGCCCCTGGCTGCCTGAGCCTTGGCCCTTGCAGCCACTGTGGCTTTATCTGAAAAGATGTTGGGAAGACAACCACTCTAATTAGTATATTACCCTTTTATTGGTATAAATTTGGAGACCTTATAACCACACAGAACTTAAAGAAAACATAGCCCTGGCTGGTTTGGCTTAATGGAGAGAGCATCAGCCTATGGACGGAAGGGTCCCAGGTTTGATTCTGGTCAGGGGCACATGACTGGATTGTGGGCTCAATCCTCAGTAGGGGGCCTGTGGGAGGCAGCTGATCAGTGATTCTTATCATTGATGTTTCTATCTCTCTCTCCTTCTTCCTTTCTTTCTCTCTGAAATAAATTTAATATTTTTTTTTTGTAAAGAAAACTCATGATCTTCACTTTGGGCTTTGTCATTTTACAATATCCTTGTGCAGTATTTTAACTTCCCTCAACTTTTCTTTACCCACCCTTAAAATGCAATTTATTTTGGGGAATATGATCAGGAAAGTGATTCTACTAGGTAGAAATTTTTTTTTTGGAGGGGTTGGGGTCATGAAGATATTTAAACATTGAATATGGTGATGGTTGTACCACTTTGAATTTACTTAAAAAAAACAGTTCATTGTACACTTTAAATGACATGTACAGTATATGAATTAGATCTCAAAAAAGCTGTTCTTTCGTTTCTTTTAAAATAAAGACCAGTCTTATAATCAATTGCAGATGTTTTCAGAGGCCCCCAAGATTTGTTCACCATGTCCCAAATCACAGCTGTGACTCCCAGTTGTCTCCAGTCCTGGTGGATCTGGATGGTGTGGTTTGCAAAGAAGAAGGTGGCAAGAGGCTTATGGAATTTCTGCAACCCCATTCCCCCAGTCTCCTCATAGGGCACCAGGGCCATTTCCACTGTGCCAGCTCTTTGCTTCCTTTAACCTGTTGGGCAAAAGAATCCTGTGTGCTCTGGCCGGAAAGTGCATTCTCTCTTAGGTGGCCTGAATGCTTTTTTAAGGTCGTTTGTATGGATTCAAAAGAATAAACAGAGATGTGAAAAGCTTTTGTCGAAATCCTTTTACATGGTTCTTCCTGTCTCGTGGGAAGTGAGATGTGGCTCTGAATTCATCCCAAAGGGTGTCTTTGGGCAAAAGCACCCAGGGTGCCCTACACACTTCCCTGTCAGGACCCGGGGATGGAGGGGGTGGGGCTTCAGGGTGAGTGAGGCAGTGGTGGCAAAACAGGACTGGGGAGAAGGTAGCGCTTTCTACACTGCCCAGACCACCTGGACTGCAGCTGCACCCGCCCAGGTGGGCAGGGTGTTTCTGCTGTTTTGTTTTGGTCTGGCCTCCACCCCTTCAGCCACGGACCTGTGTCTGCACTGAGACTAATGGTTTGATGGTCCCACTTCTTGGTGGACAGTGGATGCACTCCCACCTCCCAGAGACTGGCGGTTAGACTCTGAGTCCCTCGAGAGCGCAGCCCTAGGTCAAGAACAGACTTGCGTGTCCTTGGCCAGGAGGCCTCTTCTGGCGAGGGGCCACCACAGTTTGAAGGCCGGCCATGACCTCAATCCTGGCAGGGGTCTCCTCTGGGGTGCTGGCCAGACTGGGATAGGGTCACTGGCGGTTTGGAGGTCGGCCACACCTTGATTCTGGCAAGGGTCTTCCTCTGGGGTGCTGGCCAGCCTGGGCTCTGGGTGCAGCAAAGGAGAGGTTCCTTGAACCTGCTTCCTGCACACCTAGGCTAGGATATATCTCGTAGGAGGCAGCTTCAGTGCCAGGTGGTGATGGCCTGGTCCTCTGGAGCCTTGCCTCCTGAGCTGCAGTCCCATGTCTCCCAGCACCCCAGCCTCGGGTGCCTCCTGCAGTTGCCTGCATCACCAGTTGCCTCAGTGTAGGCCCCAGCAGCCGAAATCTGGCCTCCTGGCAGCTGGGCCACTGCACTCACTGCTGCTCGCCTGCTGCCAAGCCCTATCTGCTGGGGTGAGGACGTGCTCCAAGCTGCTCCCACTCCTGGCATGTGCCCATGCCCAGAGGCCCTCCCTCCTTTTGCAGCCTAGCTTGCAAAGCTGGCCTCGTTGCTGGGGCTATGATGCCAGCATCCAGCCCCAGCCACTATGGGCACCGCCATCTTTGTAGCAGAGTGATGGTTAATTTGCATATTACCCTTTAATTAATAGGATGTTTTGGTGTTTTTTTTTCTATATTGACTTTGGTGCCAATTTATCTTTTCTCTGCATGAAGTACAATGGAGTAGTTTGAACTATGAATGATGTTACTTTGGGTAAGGTCCAACTAAAGATTAAAGAAATTCCTAAGATGGATCCTAGGCACAGCTGATTTGATTATTAATACAGTGTTAAAATGTGTGGTGTGGAATGTGGAAGAGACTGCTAGTTCTTCCCCTAAATCCATTTTCTACCTATTTTTCACCTTGTATTCATCTGGGCACATGGCTACCCCTCATAAAGGCTGCATTTTTGTACCCTTACTTGCAGCTGGGTATTCAATTCTCGATAATGGATCTAAGTGACAGTTATGTACGACTACTGCTGTAATTTTGCATTTGAGAAAAATGAACTGCTCTTACCCCACATCCCACCTCCTACCTGCCTCTCATTGGATAAAGTTACTGGGAAGTGACAATAAAGTGAGTTCTTTGTCATTAGGTACAACAGAAAGAGAGGACCAAGAGAGGAAACTATACTTCAGTCTGTAATCAGAGTGAAAGTCCTAAATTTTCACCAGCATACCCAATTTCAATAGAAGCCATGTGTTTCTAAGACCTCCTTAACAGTAAAAAACATTTGTTTGGAAACTGGTTATTGCTTTTCTATATAATAGGCCCCACCCAATGGTTCTATCTCTGTTGAAGGTGGAAAATGAAAATTGGACTCCAGTCATGGGAAGAGAGATTTGTGTTATTAGGAAAATTTTAAGTAAAAATGTGAAGACGATAAAGAGTGAAAAAAATCTAAGTAAAAGATTTAAATTATGATTATATTTTAAACAGGATAAACAGCTATGGCTTTTTATTCTAGTATCTCCAAATATCTTTCTGACACAGGCTTACTTACATAAGTCCCTTAAATATTATACCTCATTAAAATTGTAGAAGTCCTCTTTTGAGAAAAAGTATAGTGTCTTTTATTCTCATTTCTCTTTCATAGGTATTGCTTAAAAAATGCATTTGAGTTCAAATGTAAGTAATTCTTAGAAAAACTAAAAAAAAAGAAAACACTGGCTTACATCTTTATTTCTGTCATGTGAACCTTAGGTAGGCAGCTAAATATATATTTAATCATATCAAGGCATACAGCTAAGCTGTAATTTCTAAGCTGTTTTACAGGTCATAAATAGGACGACAATGTTCTCATTGCATGCTCTAAATATTTTGTTTATAGCATCAAGTAAGATTGGCTGTAATTATAGGTTTTTTTTTTATCAAATTTAGAAGGCTATCAACTACAACACACATTTATTCCACTATTCACTTTAATCAAGCCTGAAAGCCATAAGACAAACATCACTGCATTCAGTCATCTCTGCCCAGTCATCATCAAATATGCCTAAGCAATTCTTATTTCTCTTGGACATAAGAAAAGAAATGAATGTGAAAAGCCCTGTCAGGTAGCTTATTTGGTTAGAGCATCCTCCTGATACTCCAAGGTTGTGGGTTCAATCCCTGGTCCGGCACATGCAGGAATCAACCAATGAATGCACAAATAAGTGGACCAACAGATTAATGTTTCTCTCTCTGAAATTAAAAAATATATATATTTTATTGAATTTTTTACAGAGAGCAAGGGAGAAGGATAGAGAGTTAGAAACACTGACAAGTGGGAAACATTGGTCAACTGCCTCCTGCACACCTCCCACTGGGGATCTACCCACAACCAAGGTACATGCCCTTGTCCGGAATCAATTGAACCTGGAACCCTTCAGTCTGCAGGCCAATGCTCTATCCACTGAACCAAACCAGTTAGGGCTCTCTCTGAAATTTTTTTAAAAAGAAAGACATGTTAAAATATCAGTAATTTCTTATAGTGATGTATGCAAAGTGTTGAATGTTGGTCATCTCTTTTCACTGAAAAAAAAAGAAAAAAGAAAGAAGAAACGATGAATTTCTTCTCCTCCTCCTCCTAACTATACTAACAGTGAAATTTATCCTAATTTTTCTCTTGTTGCTTGCAATACTCTCCCAGAATAGCATTCTTTATATATAACTTAAATCTAGGCAGCTGAATCACAGTTTTTCCCCCTAAGTTTGACAAACACATTATCAAAATATGGTAACTGTACCAGCATATGTTTCTTGTCTGTATCTACTATCTAATTTTAATTATAGTCCACTTATACTGAACACTGGGTGGGATAAAACACATTACCATTGGAGCATTTCTGACAATATCTTAGTATTATAGTGTTCACTGATTTTAAAAAAGTGTTTTTCTAGTAAAGTGTAGCACAAGGAAAAGAATTAGGAGACCTGGATTTACTTTCTGACTTTAATTCGCAGTGTGAACCTGAGTGCCAGGGTTGTTAGTATGTATCATTGCCTTGCCTGTACTGTGAAGGGAATCAGACTAAAATATTTCTAAATTTTTTTTCTCTAAATTACCATATGCTAAAGTTAAAATTTAAACAAACATTTAAAATGACTTCTTTCTTTACTTGTTATACTGAACTTATATAAATTTCCCTGTTTTTAGCTTTAAAAACTATAACCCTTTGAAATAGTAGCACTTGTAGAATAATTTAAGTGGGAATTAGTAGTAGATTTTCATTGATGTTTTTTACAAAATACTAACTGTTCATATCATCTTTCTGAAATGAATAGATTGTGTATGTTTTTTATACTTAATGAGAATTTAAATATAGACATTAACATGTTCACACTAGATGTTGAAAAGATGTAGAGTTAACATGTTAATTTCTAGCTGTGTTTTTAAATTACAATTATAGATCCATCAATTATAGCCCAAAATTACACTTGAAGTAAATTAAATAATGAGAAAGTCTGAAAATTCAATGCTAAATTAATATAGAAGGGTTGGCAAAGTACGTTTACAAATCAAACAATAATAAATAAATAATAATACAAGAATAAACTCTTTCATGTACCCACAACTGTAGACTTACTTTTGCCCACTGCTGTACAAAATATTTTGTTGGTTTTATAAACTCTATTAGTATAGCCTCTGATTTTGCTGATACTTTAACTTTTGGAGAAGAAATTTGGAATTATAGAGGATCTTTATTTAGATGATCAGAAGTTATTGAAATAAAACCATTCAAAAGATGAGTCACATTTCATCATAACTCGAAGTGTGGACATGAGCTACTCCCATAGCTCCCAGTATTATTTTTTAAAATTCAGAACCCATTAATTTATTTTCTCAGAACTCTCTCCTCTTCTTATTCCCCTATTAAGTCTCTCCCTTCCCCCAACCACCAGCTACCCACTGTGTCTTTGCTATTTATTAATGGTGCAGGTCACTCTGACCTTTCCTCCACCAGCTGACCACCAGACAGAGACATTTCAAGGGAATGCAAAATCCCGAGGGCCCATGGAATCAATGTAGTCTGTCTAGTCACGAAATTTCTCTTGGTTGGTTTTAGCTGCAGAGCATTCATCCGTTGTCTCTGGAAGGTGCTGATGTTCATGTAGTATAATAAATGCAGGTAACATCTGCAGGTTCAAATTATTACAGATTTCACCCAAATAAAAGCATTAGTTCACAGGAATTCATCCTTGACCTTCAAATGAGAGCAGTTACCTAAAAGCTGACCTAAATTAGAATTATGCATCAGCAACCATATCATTCATTGAATTTGCCTCAGGACCTTTATTGCCACTTCTAAAAACGTTTGGCTGATTTATACTAACTTTACAATTCTGCAGAGAAAATGCCAAATACTTTAGAAGATATAGTACAGTTTTAGCAGCTGCTGAATGAATACAGATAAGAAAAGGATGAGCTGAAGTTTAAGAATCATCTGATTTATATGCAAAAGCTTCAGGCTGCCTACCCAGTAGCTGTCTTCATTTCTCTGAGGAAAATCATTGCAATGTAGGATCATGGTTTAGCTGATTTTAGCTGACTAATATAGACATCTGGGATAGGTCAACTTTAGGTAACAAAAGGTGCTAGAGGGCTAACATTTGAGGGTATTCTGAATCATGCTTAGCTTCTAATGATAAGTTGAGCAATGAGTAATGCTCTAAAATAAGCTAAAATTCTTTGTGATGTTGAGAAATGAAAACAAGAAAGGAAAGTTAGGTAAGCAAAAACCCCAAATGTGTAGACAAAACATTATTCAAAGCATGCCTTCTTCAACCAACACTGATTTGCTGTGTTTTGTTTATATAATTCCAATATGTACATGAAAAGTATATACTCTCAATTGGTAAATATCATTTTTTATGTGCAAAAGTCACAAATAGTTAGAAAGTGTCATGAATTAATCATCTATCCTTGGAGAAGTAGTTTGAGAGAAATCAAGTTTGGGGACCTTTTCTTTAAAAAACTGCTGAATCTATCCAAAAAGGAAAGAATTTAAGATGTTGAAAAGATGTAGTGTTAACATGTTAATTTCTAGCTGTGTTTTTAAATTACATGATCACTCTTTGTTAGCAAATGCATCACATTCTAAGTCAGATTTTTGCCACAGTACTGCTATATTCACGAATGAATGCAAATTATTTAATAACCTGCCATCAAATTCTTTAACCAATTCATTATCTCAGATGGAAGTGCTAAATGTTCATTCTATTGCTGAGTGGGTTTTCTCCCATTTCATCTGAGAAATTTTACAGACAACAGACAAGGTTTTTCTAGCTTAATAAATGCATCAATGCACTATTGAATTATTCATACTGTCATCCAATTAAGAATTCTGTCTTAATTTTGTTAGAGCAATTCATTTCTATGTCACATGAAGAATGGATGAAAAGGCATTTATGTGATGGATGATGTTTGATTATTTTATCTTTAAGGTCCTTTGTAACACAAAACAAATAAAACACAATTTTCTAAAAAATAAGAAATACTTCTGCTTGATTACTCACATATTAAATGACATTAACTGTTCATATGCACACCCAAATCTTTTTTAAACATCCTTTAAAACTGTGAATTCCTGGTATGTGCTTAACAGAGGTCAATTTTCCTAGAAACATCAAAATTTTGAACTATTTTTTTTATTTTCAGAGCTTAAATATTTGTTGGAGTCACCCTTTTTAAATTATTTTTAATTTTTTTTGTGTGACTTAAAAATAGTATCTATGTCACCATAGCCACATGGGTAGATTCCAATGCAAAAAGGTGGGTAGCCAGCATTTTTTAAAAAAAAGATGTTTTTCATTGATTTCAGAGAGGGGAAGGGAGAGGAAAAGAGATAGAAACATCAGTGATGACAGAGTATTATCCATCAGCTGCCTCCTGCATACTCCCTCCTGGGAATTGAGCCTGAAACCCAGGCATGTCCCCTGACCAGAACTGAACCATGACCATCTGGTTCATGGGTTGATGTTCAACCACAGAGCTACACCAGCTGGAGGGGCAGCCAACACTTTGACAATTTCTAGGAACTCTGTAAACTGGGGAAGGAGGTGTGGCCAAGGGTGGAACAATGCTCCAACCTACAGCCACTTCAGCCAGGCTGCTTATTTTCTTACTAGAGGCCCAGTGCATGGATTCATGCACTGATGAGGTCCCTCTGCTTGGCCTGCGGGGATCAGGCTGAAACTGGCTCTCTGACATCACCTGGATTGTGAGAGGATGCAAGCCAGGCCGAGGGACTCCACTGGTGCAAATTTAGCTGGGGAGGGTCCACAGGAGAGGTCCAGGGTGTGTCTGGCTTATCTCTTCCAGGGTTGATCAGCCAGACCCCAGTAGCAAGCTAACCTATTGGTTGAAGCATCTGGCCCCATGGTGGTCAGTGCATGTCATAGTGACTGGTTGAACAGTCAAATGGTTGGACACTAGCATATTAGGTTTTTTTAAAAATATAGGATTAGCTAAAAATATTGGCACAAATAAATGAGGAATTTTAATTCAGAATGTCTTTTGACCGATAAAAGATTGATTTTCTTTAGAGCTAAGCTTCTTTGCAAAGTTGCTACTCATTTGACTCTCTGATTGGCTGTGTAAGAGTATAGACTAAAATTTAAAAATATATCACAGGGTTGGGAGTGAAGGATATGGAGTGGAAGAAGATTTCTGGTTTGGATTAGATTGTTAACCTTATTAGTGGTATTTGCAAATAAACACTCCTCGTTCATAGTGCTTTGATTTCAAGTCACTAAACTCTACTCACTATATAAGTATTGCCAATTTATACAAGTATAAATTCAGCACATCCAGTTAAATTTGAATTTCAAAAAACAATGAATAAATTTGTGTGACATACTTATATCACAAAAGCAGTATTTCTCTGTAACTCAAATTTAACTGAGTTTTTTGTAGTTTTATTTGATAAATATGGCAACTCTGTTTGGAACTAAAATTTTCACCAAAAATGTAGTTAATATCTCCAATAAAGATCAAGTTAAATTTGTATTCATTTGTTTCTAAGTACATTTGAATTAAGGATGGGATGATGAAGCCATGCAGTGTTTATAGAAATAAGTTTAGTATCAATATTTTTTTCCCTTTTTTCCTGCTAGGAATTCAGTGGGAAATGAAAAGGGGTAGAGACAGAGAGAAACATCAGAGTGAGAGTGATACATCGATTGGTTGCTTCCAGCATGCCCCTGACCAGGGCTGGGGATTGAACCTGCCAAAGAGGTACATGCCCTTGTCCGGAATCTAACTCAAGACCCTTCAGTTCTAGGGCCGATGCTCTAACCACTTAGCAAACTGGCCAGGACTGAAAAGAGATAATTTTGCCATGTGTTTGTCTCTACTAGATATCTCGAGCTCTGGGATCAAATTCTTTTCTTCACTTTACCTTTGCCATGAACCCTCATGCTTTTTACATCTTCACTGTTAACTTTAGGCTTATTCTAAATCTTTTAATCTCTATAACAATTTCATCTTCCCTGAATATTTTCCACATGACATTATCCTAGATTTTATCATTGTGACATTACTCTGGATTTCATCATCAATAATTTTCTTTTGTAAAAAACTTTGTTTTCTGAATGAGAGAAGATAATGCTTATTTTATTGATTTTTAGAGAGAGAAAGGAAGGGAGCAGGGAGAGGAGGGGAGAGAGAGAGAGAGAGAGAGAGAGAGAGAGAGAGAGAGAGAGAGAG
>JAAGEH010002531.1:813043-827832 GCA_011751065.1 Lasiurus cinereus
CAGCCCTGTCAACCCTAACTGCCCTCCCCTGCAGGCCTTGTCCCTCCACAACTCTCCTTCCCTGCAGGCCTGGTCTCCCTCCCCCAGCTTCCCTCCCCTGCAAGCCTGGGTACCACACAACTGTCCTGCCCTGCAGGCCTGGGTCCTCCCAACTGCTCTCCCCTGCAGGCCTGGGTGCCCCCCCCCCAACTGCCCTTCCCTGCTGGCCTGATTGCCCACAACTGCCCTCCTCTGCCAGCCATCTTGTAGTGGCCATCTTGTTTCCACATGGGGGTGGCCATCTTGGACCACATGGGGCAGCCATCTTGGGTGTTAGAGTAATGGTCAATTTGAATATTTCCTCTTTATTATACAGGATGTTGCCATGAACATTGGTGTACAAATCTTTGTGTGAATATATATTGTGACTTTCCTGGGTAGATTCTTAGGAGTGAAAATACTGGGTCATCTGGTAAATTTATGACCAACCTTAATTACCAGAGTGGCTATGCTATTTATAATCCCACAACAAACATTCTAAGGCTGGTTACTGTCAAACTGTGTGAGGTTGTACCAGCTTATGGACTTTAATCTTCATTCATCTACTTTTCTAGACTGTGCTGGTTCATTGTTGTTTTCAAGACTATCAAGCCATAATTCTTGCTTTCTAAGGATATAAATGTAGTAAATTATTATAGATTTGTGGTTTTTTGTTTTTTGTTTTGGCCCTAAAGATGATAAAAATACATTTGACTGTAAATCAATATTATTACTATTTCAATATTAAAGATAATTACTTCTACTGGGTGCAACAGTTCAACAATATGATCAATGACTACCACTCTTTGTCCCTGACCTCTCTGCCATCCTCCCTTCAATGTTTGTCATAGCAAGATTCCAATGTGACTGTTATAGCTCCAGAAATTGCATCCTCAAACTACTGCATTCACAACTAGAAGAAGATACAGTCCTCTTCATTCTTTCTTTTTTTTTATTATAGTTAAAATCCCTTTCAGAAATCATCCCCCATAGAAAGTTTCCATTATATCTATTTGAGTGATGCTTGGTTATTTACTTACTTATAACCTAGTCTCTACCAGATGAAGACATGTTACCATGCTCACTTAGACCAGTTTTGCTTTATATGCTAGCACTGGGTGAGTAATACAAGTCATGTTAGGGGAAAAAAATAGTAATGGAATAGAGGAACATGTCCTGAGCCTTGTTCTTGAGCAGACAGAGAGAACAGCTGATGGTCACACTGGGAATATTTGTTGGTGAGTTAAGGGACAGTTATCCTCTAGGAGAAGGTGGGGAATGGCTGGGAGGGGCTCCCCTGACCGGAAAGCCCCACTGCTGTGGAGCTTTTTCTCTTGAAGCCACCAGCTTGGATGCAGAGACCTCGCCATCTTGAAGAGGAAAGTGGATATTTACAGAAGCCTAAAAAGCTACATCTGCAGCACCCACTAAACAGGCTACGAGCCCCAGAACACCGGTCCCCAGTTGGCACAAACACTCAGATTCAGAGGAGCTCTATACACCACACCGAAAGGTCAGATTTCACCTGGGATGAGGTGAGGTCTCTGGTCCCACAGAACAGAAAGGTGCACACTATGGGAGCTGGAGGACCAGAGGAAATCTGCATCTAGACAAATCTGTGGCTGTTGAGGCGGCATGATACGTGAATGTGGAAGGGGTCTTCAGCGCTGCTAACAGAGGGGATCTCTAGAAAGCAACTCATTTTGATCTGACACAGAAGAACAGGGAGTTATTAAAGTGTGCTGGCTGCTTGGACAGGAGCGGGGAAGGGGGACTGTGCAGACTTGTGCTCTTTCCTCTTCAGATCCTTGCTTCTGATTTCTAAGCCCAATACATAGGATCACTCAGTTGGGGACACTCTGGGAGACTGCAGGGTAAAGTTGATTTTTTGGAACTTGGGGATTGGAGCAGGGAGTGACCTTTGGAGAATCACCTCTGGGAGAGCCCATTAATACAAACTGGTATTGAGTGCCACAGGGAAAGCAGGATAGAGAGGACCTATTCTCTCAGAGGTCAATCCTGAAACACTGCCAATCAGTATTATTACTACTACTATTTTACCTTTTTGAAAAAAAAAGTGCCATTTTATTTTCTCTTTATTTTACTTTAGGATTAGAGTTCTGCATTCTATTTTCATCTTTTCTTTAGCATGATTTTACTCTATCTCAACTCTACCTTTATGCCATCACTCTCTTCTTAACTTTTCCCATTTTGTTGTCCTATTACTTTTACCCTTTTCCTACTTTAGATTTTCCCTATTCTTTCTTTTTACCCCATTAAAATTTCATCCCACTTCTAATTTCCAATCCCCTACTCGAAGTCTGTACACACCTCTCTCTTCTCTGTCTTCACTATCCAAAAAATTATTTTTCTCTCTCTCTTTTTGTTGTTGTTTGCTTGAACGTTGATTATACTGATTTTTTATACTTTTTTGTGAGATTGTTTTGCTTATTCTTCTTGTTTTACTTTGCTTTTTGTTTGCTTTGTTTTCATTTGTTTTTTATCTTTGTTTTCCTTCACTTCCCTTGATATTAGCTGTTGTTTATCTCCAGGTACTTGTTGTATTAATCTCCAGGTACTTGTTGCTGACATTTGTTGGGATTAGTGGCTGTTCTATTGAAGTTTTCTCCTCAGATAAATAATTTGTTCCTCTTTTCTTTCTTATTCTCTTTTTTTCCTTATTCTTTTTTTCATTTTTCTCTCTTCTCCAAATTTCATTATGCCACTCATTTCTTTTATTTTTTTCTTCTTTCTCTCCTATCCCTTAAATTGTCTTTCTCTGGTGGTCACCTTTATTTATGGCTATTAATATGGTGAATATATTTTTGTTCCATGCCTTGTGGGTTGTACCTGGTTGTGTTGTATTTTGTGCCTTTAAATCAACACAGGAGAGAGAGAACTACATAACCAGACACCTGGAGAAGAGAAACCATGGGCAGACAAAGAAACAGCCCACATATAAAGAACAGCAGGCATCACCAGAAAAGGAAGTAAACAACCTGCCAGAGAAAGAATTCAGAGAAATGATCATAAGGTGGCTGAAAAGAATGGAAGACAAATTCGACAATATGAGTAAGATCCAAGAGGAAATGAAGAAGAACCAAGAAGAAATGAAAAATTACATCATTGCTTTAAGAACTCAATAGAAAGCATCAAAAATAGACTAGAAGAAGCAGAAGACCACACCAGTGAGCTAGAAGACAAGGTAAGAAAAAATACTCAAGTAGAGCAGCTTTTAGAAAAAAAAATTGAAAAGCAGAAGGAGAGCCTAAGGGAACTTTGGGATAACACAAAACAAAACAACATGCACATAATTGGGGTTCCAGAAGGAGAGGAAACTGAGCAAGGAATAGAAAAGCTCTTTGAAGAAATAATGACAGAAAACTTCCCTAATATAGAAAAGAAAAAACCCCCACAAATACAAGAAGCTCACAGAGTCCCAAGCAAAATGAACCCCAAAAGACTGACACCAAGGCACATTATAATTAAATTGACAAACATCAACGACAAAGAAAAAATCTTAAAAGTGGACAGAGAGAGACAAAAAGTTACCTATAAAGGAACCCCCATCAGACTAGCAACTGATTTCTCAACATAAACTCATCAGGCCAGAGGGAATGGAATGAAATATACTAAGTCATGCAAAGGAAGGGTCTGAACCCAAGAATACTGAACCCAGCAAGGCTTTCAATCAAAATTGAAGGTGAAATCAGGAGCTTCACAGACAAAAAAGACTAAGGGAATTTATTACCACCAAACCAGCAATGCAAGAAATGCTAAAGGAGCTGAAACTGGTTTGGCTCAGTGGATAGACCATCGGCCTGCGGACCGAAAGATCCCAGGTTCGATTCCGGTCAAGGGCATTTATCCCGGTTGCGGGCACATCCCGGCGGCTGATCGATGTCTCTCTCTCTCATCGATGTTTCTAACTCTCTATCCCTCTCCCTTTCTCTTTGTAAAAAATCAATAAAACATATTAAAAAAAAAAGAAATGTTAAAGGGTCTGCTGTAAAAAAAAAAGGAATAGGAAGTGAAGAAGAAACACAAGGGTAAAAATAAAAATGGTGACAAATAAGTACCTATCAATAATAACTTTAAATGTAAATGGATTAAATGCCCCAATCAAAAGACATAGGGTAACAGATTGGAGCAACCTGGATGGAACTGAAGAGCATTATGCTAAGTGAAATAAGCCAGGCAATGAAAGAAAAATACCACATGATCTCACTCATTTATGGATAATAAGGAACATTATAAACTGATTAACAAAAAGATAGATACAGAGGCAGCAAACCACCAAACAAACTGTCAAATTACAGCAGGAAGGTTACAGAAAGTTAGATAAGAGATCAACTGAAGGACTTGTATGCATATAAGCATAACCAATGGACATAAAACACTGAGGGATTAGGGTATGCATGGGAGTTGGGGGAGGAGGGCAATGGAAAATATGTACATATGTAATACATTAATAAAAAAATAAAATAAAAATACAAGTCATGTTATGATGAATCACACTGTTACTATGATTCCTTTGATATTCTTTGGAATCCATGTTGGGATTGTCACTTTTACTCTCTGAGCCTTATTTCTCTGTGCCGTAAACAAGAGGATTGGAGTTAGACAAGGGTTAAGGTAATCACTGAAGATTTCTTCCAGCTCAAAAGATACCTTGAACTACTAGATTAAATTTTTTTTTTCTTTCTGCATCCCAATGGAAATTTTATAGAAAATGGACCCATCCTTATTTGATTTCAGGAACTGTAATCAAAGAATTGAAGTGAAAAGGTGAAGAAGACATTTTTCTTTTCATTTGTCTTCAGGAAAATTTATCTTTTCTCTTTTTGACTTTGAAGTCACATGCATGTATTATCTTAGATCTTAATATATTTCTATTAAGAAAGCATTGAAAGAATTCAAATCATGCCCTTTAATACTAAAACCCCTTTGTTTAAAATATGTCTTTGTGGTTGGCTTGTCTATTTTAAAAGCACTAGGGTGCTTAAATATTCCAGTTGTTATATAGGACAGGTGTCTGATGATCTTCAGAGCAGTTGTCTAAAAATAGAACTTGAGTCTGGAATACATTCTCTGGCATAGCCACAGGCAATCACCACTATAATTAATGTAAATGAATGCCAGATAGTTTTTGTGTGTGTGTGAATTTTAATGCAGCATAAGAAAATTTTCATTGCTTACCCCCAAACTGGGTTAGCTCTTTGAGATTAGAATCTAGAATTTTATGATTTAGGGAATTTTTTTTATGGCCAAAAGGGTAAGGCAAAAAATATTGTATGCCCATTTGGTATTTTTTGTATAAAATTCTTAATGTAAATGATATAATAAAATTAATTTTCTTGGTTTCCATGAAGATGAAAGGTGGGTGGAATGGGGATTGGGAAAGGAAGCATGGATTTTTGCAATGTTGTGGAGAATTGATGGAGATATGAGGGCAAAGGAGGGGCATTTATTTGGCACTTACATTGAACTCACTAATATCTCAACCACTTTGCTTGCATTATCTCACTTAATTACACAGAAAACCTATACAGGTACATGCTATTACCTCTTTTTAAAAATGTTTCCCCACCATTTTTCCCAGTTTATAAATGGGAAAATAGATATGAGTAAGAAAGTTTCGCAAGATCACACAGTTATTACTTGGCAGAACTAATATTCAAACCCAGATTTAACTAATTTCAGAGTTGTGCTTCTAATAACTGTACTTTACTACCTATTATAAGGCTATGGTTTTGTTAGGTTAAAAAAGTGTTCTTGAGGTATGTTATCTATCATTTTATTTTATTTTTTCTTTTTCTTTTTTTAATTAAATCTTTATTACTCAGATTATTACATTTGTCTCTCTTTTTTCCCCTCCATAGCTCCCCTCCACCCGGCTCCCACCCCTCCCTCTACTCTTATCTCCCTCCCATTGACCTCATCCATAGGTGTATGATTTTTGTCCAGTCTCTCCCTGTACACCCCTCACCCCTTTCCCCCTGAGAATTATCAGTCCACTCCCTTTCTGTGCCCCGGATTCTATTATATTCACCAGTTTATTCTGTTGATCAAATTTTTAATTCACTTAATTTTTAGATTCACTTGTTGATAGATATGTATTTATTGTTCATAATTTTTTATCTTTTACCTTTTTCTTCTTCCTCTTCTAAAAGAATACCTTTCAGCATTTCATATAATACTGGTTTGGAGTTGATGAACTCCTTTAGCTTTTTCTTATCTGTGAAGCTCTTTATCTGCCCTTCAATTCTGAATGATAGCTTTGCTGGATAGATTATTCTTGGTTGTAGGTTCTTGCTATTCATCACATTGAATATTTTTTGCCACTCCCATCTGGCCTGCATCGTTTCTGTTGAGAAATCAGCTGACAGTCGTATGGGTGCTCCCTTGTAGGTAATGAACTGTTTTTCTCTTGCTGCTTTTAATATTCTCTCTTTGTCTTTTGCTCTTGGTATTTTAATTATGATGTGTCTTGGTGTGGTCCTCTTTGAATTCCTTTTATATGGGGTTCTGTGTGCTTCCTGGACTTGTAAGTCTATTTCTTTTACCAGATGTGGGAAGTTTTCAGTCATTATTTCTTTAAGTAGGTTTTCAGTATTTTGCTTTCTCTCTTCTTCTGGCACCCCCACAATTCTGATGTTGGTACGCTTGAGGTTGTCCCAGAGGCTCCTTACATTATCTTCACATTTTTGGATTCTTTTCTCTTCTTGCTTTTCCAGTTGAGTGTTTTCTGAGTCTTTATATTTCAAGTTTTTGACTTGATTCTTGCCTTTCGCTAGTCTGCTGTTAGGTCTCTGTATAATATTTTTTATTTCAGTCATTGTATGTTTAATTTCTATTTGGTCCTTTATCATCTCTAGTTGGATCTTTTGCATCTTTAGTTGCTCCTTTTTCATCTTCTCTTGGGACTTGCTAACTTTATCCAACTTTTCTAGGATATTCTTGAAAAACCTTATAAGTGTGGTTTTGAACTCTTTATCCAGTCATTTGTTTTCCTCCATTTCTTTTGTTTATGATCCCTTCCCTTGTCTCGGCATTTTCACTATGCTGGGAGAACTTCTGTGTTGGATTTAGCGTTATGATACCAGACTTGCAAAACTGCAGAAGCCTCTCTGTTGAGCTTGGAATGGGTGGAGTCTCAGGGCTTAAGAGATTGCCTTGCCTTCCAGTCAGCCCCACCCTTCACGGCCCCTGAGTCTCACATGACTGGGTAATCCCTGGAGCGGTCCCTGTGCGCGCATGTGCTCTCTTGCAGTGCCTCTCCGGCTCCCCTGCGCTCCGGGACCATATGAGTCTGGGTCCACAGGGTTTCGCCTGAAACCTGGGTTTAGTGGAGTTAGAAGTGACACAGTTGGGAGAGTCTGTCTCCTGCCCACTCGTAAAAGTCAGCGGTACAATCAGCTGTCGGTCCTCTGCACGCAGTGCTGTGCATGCCACCAGACTTCTAATCTTTTGCGACTCCCCTAAATTTCCATGCACTTCTCTTTTTTCACAGTCCAATCTCCCCCCGTATGAATTTTGGCTGGATCTGGGGTTTAGTGTCGCAGGATAAGGGGATTCAGTGCTGTTGAGAGTCTCCATCTCCCTCCTGCCAGAGAAAGCCAGCCAGGTTCTCCGTTACCCGCTCTCTCCATAGCGCGCGTCTCCATACCTCAGCTTTTTGCAGCTCCTCTGGGTCTCTGTGAGCCCCTCTCTTTCCTTCCAGTTGTAGAATTTCCACTCAGCCAGCTTTCCTGTGGTTTTGGATGATGTCCATTCTGTCTTTTAGTTGTAGTTTTGAAATTGTTGTGCAAGGCAGCAGTGTAGGTGTTCACCTATGCCTCCATCTTGGATTCTCCTTAGGTATCATTTTAATGTCAGAGAAGTGCAGTTTACTTTCTGTAAAGAGTGTGATAAAATTGTAAAATAATATTATACAAAAATACCAAAATACTTGTTTTGGGGTAAAAGGTATCAAAATAGCTAAGCTCAGTAAAGGATAAGGAAATTCTAGCAGAGATTACTTGGGGGATTTGGGAATTTGGGAATGGGTTGGAGGATGGGAAATTGTATAGGATAAGGGGAGATAACATAGTACTTAGATAAAAAGAAATGGAAATAAATGTTAGAGTTCAGTGAAGAAAAAGAGAAAAAAAAAAGATACTAGAGAGGAGCAATGAATGTAGCATGGTAGAACCCAAGATGGCAGATCAGGAATTCAGGGTCTTGTTATAGCCAAGGGAATAGAAATAATGTATAAGCTGGAAACAAGAGTTGGTACAAAGATGTACTCCCCTATTGTCAAGTCAGAGATAAGAGTCAGTAAAATGGAGAATTTGAGTCTCATAGGAAAGAGTTATAAGGGCTAGAAGGAGAAGGAAGTTTGTGGAGAAGGAGGTGGACAATATTACATAGTACTTTTAGGCTTAACCTGACATCTAGAGCAAAAACGACATCCTTGAGCACAAAGAATTAAACCAACTGAATTATGGTAAATGTACTTTGTTTGCTTTTTAAGTAGTTTTTAATATGTATATATTTTTTCTTAGAGATAGAAGAAGAGAGAGGGAGAGATAGAAACATTGATGAGAGAGAAATATCTGTGGGCTGCTTCTTGTATGTGCCTTACTGAGATTGAGCTGGAAATCCAGGCATGTACTCTGACTAGGAATTAAACCAGCAACCTCTTGGTGCATGAGATGATGCTCAACTGAGCCATGCTGGATGGACAAATATACTCTGGTTTTATATCCATTTGGTCTGTAGAAGTTGCAAAAAAAAAAAAAATAGTGTCATTGGATGTGAAGCCCAAGAATTTGGGTCCAGTACTAGATAGATTGGGTTACTGTCAAACTGTGTGAGGTTGTATTAGTTATGGTCTTTGATCTTCAGTTTCTTCATTCATATGATGAATTATCATTTGCATTAAATGTGATAAGGTATATGAAAGAGCTGACTCATGGTGATACTGAATTGTTTTCTGTGATACTATTTTTAAAAGATTTTAAATTAAAAAAATAATGAATTTATAAATTAAAAGATCCAAAAAGGATAAAAAAGTTTACAGTGAAAAGCAATTCTTTGTTTACCTATAATACTCAGTCCTATTCCCTAGAAGCATTCACCATAAATAGACTCTTGCCTCTTTCCAGAAATACATAATATATATATATCTCCCTATTTATTTATTTTTACTTCAATGGGGATATTCTACAAAATGTTTTCTTCACTTAATTGTATATTCTGTAGATTATTTTATAATAGCACATATAAAAACACTTCACTATATCTATTTTACAGTGTCATTTTATTTTATGAGTCTCCTCTTGGTGGACACTTAGGTTTTATCCGGTCCTTTGCTTATTGCTAACCAGTGTGCAATGTAAAATTACAATGCAATTTAACAAACTTTAAATACTTACTGTGTAGAAAGCCCTGTTTTTAGCATTATTAGATAAACCAGACATGTTTCTTGCCATCAAGATACTTTTAAGCTATTAAGTGCAGTTGGCTGACAGTTCGTGACCTATATACATAAGGATTCAATCCAACCTCCTGCATAAACATCTCTCTTACTCAGAAATGTGTTTTTGCCTCCAGATTGCCACTTTGATTAAAAAATTCCAGTCTTACCCTGGTCAGTTTTCTTAGTGGTTAGAGCATCGGCTGGGACCAAAGAGTTCTATTCTTGATTAAGGGCACATTCCTCAGTTGCAGGTGTGACCCCTCCTCAGTCAGGGTGCGAGTGGGAGGAAACCAATTAATGTGTCTCTCTCACATTGATATTTCTCTCTCTGTCTCTCTCTCCCCCCTATCCTTCCTCCCTTCCACCCTCACTGAAAAATCGATGGAAAAAATACCCTTGGGTGAGGCAAAAAGTAAATAAATTTAAAAAAATAAATATATAAATAAATAAAATAATAAAATCTCAGTTTGTCTTTTTCAGATATTGTTGTAATATACAATTAGCATATGAATTATAGATGCAGTATTATTAAAAATCTGTGTATATAGACCAAATGCAGGTAATATAATATAATCAAATAATGATAATGCTATTAATACATCAAATTCACACAATAATTTACTTTTAAAAGTATTTTAACACACATAACCTAATCCACTCAGATTATAGAGTAGATAAATGGATTCTTACAAAGACTTTGGAGGCCAAACTTTATATATAATTGTAATTTTGAGGAAATAAAGTTAAAATAAACTTTATGATTTTAGAAACACAGAATTTTAGTGTTAGAAACAAGTTGGTTCTAAAAGTTCTGAGTCTTGAATTCCTTTGAGAATCTGTAAAAGCTCTATTAACTCAACTTAGAAAAATAAAATTTATGATATAATTTCTCAGAATCTATAGATATCCTGAAGCAAATCCATGGCACTCAAGAACAGTTTTATTTTATTTTTAAATAACTTTATTGAGATGTAATTTAAACATCATAAAATTCACTCATTTTCAGTGTACAGTTTAATGAATTTTAGTATATTTATAGAGTTATATAACCACTACCACAAACTAATTATAGACCCTTTCCATCACCTTAAAAAGAAATCTTAAGTTCATTTACAGTCACTCCTCATTTCTAGCCCAGTCCTAGCCAACCACTAATTTACTTTCTGTCTCACTATATTTGTAGCACAGTCTTAAAATGTTTTACTCTAGCCACAACAAAAAATATGTTCTACATACAACTGAGATGCATAATTAGACACAATAAAAGTTTCATAGAATAATAATCTTATTCTGTGCATTATACTCTAATATATTCTAATATATTTACAAAATAGATTTTTATGAGCCAGTAGTGAGTGAGTTACAACTCCCAGTTTGAAAAATTGTCCTAGAGAATCCCCCTTAGGTAAAAATAACACCAAACGAAACCCTGAAGCAGATGGCTCCCTTATTGAACAGCTGAAGAAACAGGTCCAGAAATGTGACTTGCCCAAGGCAACAGTCAGGATTAGAATTACATACTCTTTTGTCCTAGGACATTTCATTAGTTGTTCTACTTCTGATTCTCACAACCTAAGAACAAACACAACAGGAGTTTGTAAGAAGTCACCAAAAATTTCTAACATCAGAACAGTTGTTTAATGTGTGAAAATGTGGAGCAGAAGAAAAGAAACTTCATTATTCCTAGGGGAGAGAGGTCCATGAGTGGCTGAGTGGTGTGGGGATTTTCTGGACCCCATGAGGAAGGCTTGCCTGTTGCAGAGTGACCAAAAGCATACCCTGGAGACCACAGTCTGGGCTAATTGCCCTATAGCCCGTTCAGGTTATTAGAGTTGAAACCAAGCAGCCTTTTCCACTGAGACGTCTCCTGTGACTATTGCCCTGGAGGTTCTGACACAAGCAAGGATGTTTATAACTTTCTGCAGTGACTTTGCGGCCTGAGCAGTAACTCCATTTGCTTTCTGAAGTCTGTGGACTGGTACCCCATCTGCCTTTAGAGCACATGCCTATAAGTGCATCATCATTCTTGTTTGCCTTTGCTGTTGGCTGACATGTTAGCTCTCCATTACACCATTAAGTATTCTGTGTGATGATTATAAAACCCATTGCCTGTGATCCACATTTTGGGAAGCAAGTAGCAGATTGGAGGGTGATGGTAGGTGTCAATATTAAGAAATCATATGCTGTGCAGATAATCATTCAATTACCTAACAACTGTGAACAGGGGTATAAAGGAAAGGTATAGAGCCCCCTGAGATCACATAACAGGGGCTAGTTTACAAGATGGGAGAGGGAAATATTTTATATTTCTGAAGGGGCCCAAGACACCCACTCCTCAATAGGTAGATAAAGTACAATGGGTAATTTCCAGAGCATTTTTCAGCTTCTTTGGCAGGAAAATGTTTAACTGACTAATCATTTTGTCAACCAAAGCAGTCATGGAAAGGGGGCAAAAAAATGAGGATTTAATTAACCAGATTCCAATCCTGATTAATCAAAGAGGGCCTTAGTATTGGGTGAAAATTAACCTTTGAAGTAAAAATGAAAGTTGGGATTCCCTGTTTGTGATTATATGCAGATTTGATATGACCTATTGCTTGTCTTTTTGCAGAACAACAATTGGGATGGAAAGTCTAAAAACACTTGTGGAGCCCATTTTCTGGAAAAGGAATGGATTTGAAAGCATATTTGGGCAATAAGGATTTAAAAGATAAGAACAGATTATCAAGATGGGGACTGAGAGTGAGATTTAAATCATGGATGCAAATGATAGGAAAATAGACTTTTGGCTAGGGATAGGGAACACCTTACTAGAATAGAGAAGAATGCATTTGCCTGGTCTAAAGTTCTTTGAAATCAATATGGAGGGGATGAAGAGAAACATCTAGCCCTCTGGGAAAGAGTTGGTTGACATAGGAAGATTGTGGGATCTGTTCAGATTTTGACAAGTGACAGCAAGAGATCAAATATAACACTTGAAGCCTTAGACATTCATCCCTTGTGTAATAGGAATATAGATAGCAAACAAGGTGCACAAAGGAGCCTAGAAGCATAACCAGCAAGTGTGAATTCACATGCCCTTCACTTGGTCTACTATGCCAGAGCCCCATTGGGAAAGTGCAGTGGCAGGGGTGAGGGGTGAGGTGATGTGGGTCAAGGGGCTAAAAAGAACCAATTTACCTATTTTTGCAAGCATACTGCAAAAAAGAGCAGAGGATTGAATAAAAGAAAAACGCTTTATTGTTCTACAAGTAGAGTTGAAACCATGTGGTGAGAAAGATAAAATGAATAATGCATTCCTGATGCAGATCCTAAAATGGAGAAACTATGTAGTACAGATGGAGGGATTCGGCTTGACAGTTATCTGCCTCCATGTCTCACTTGGATTAAGTTAACCAAGTTCTGGTCTGGCCTTATTGACAATTATATGCACCCAAAAAGTTATTTATGTAAGTCAGTTATTTTATTTTATTTTATATTTTATTTTATTTTATTGATTTTTTACAGGGATAGAGAATTAGAAACATCAATGAGAGAGATACATCGATCAGCTGTCCCCTGCACGCCTCCTACTGGAGATGTGCCTGCAACCAAGGTACATGCCCTTGACCGGAATCAAACCTGGGACCTTTCAGTCCGAAGGCTGACACTCTATCCACTGAACCAAACCGGTTTCGGTCAGTGGTACTATTTCTTATCTAATATGGGTAATTTGATGACTTTTGCCCATTTGAACAGTATTTTCTACCTGGAGAGCCAGAAGACAAACACTAGGCTGCAGCTCTCTCAGAATCTAAAAATGTCTCTTATAGTTCACTAAAACAATCAAAATAATCTAAAATGCTACTTTCCTAATTTAGTAAATTCTTTTGTTATTCAGATAGCTTTTGGAATCTGCTTCCTCCCCCCTTTTTTCTTTGAATGGAGAAGAATTATGATTTTTCCATTCAACATTACATGAAATGCAGAGAAGAGTATAAGGGCACTTCAAGAAGAGGAAATGTGTACAAGACTTGGTTCTTCAAAAATAGTGTGTTGATTTGACTATCGTTGGCTGTAGTGTTGATACAAGTATAGTGGAAAATAATCTTGGGCAGATTGTTGGAAGTCAGATTGACAAAGCCTTGAGTGTCAAGTTGTTTGAATTTTATATTCAAAGTATTTAAGGTCTGGAAATGTTAAGCAGGAAGTATCAAGATGAGAATGATTTTTAGGAATATTAACTGGGTTGCCATAGCTAAGGTAAATTTGAGGGGTAATTGGGGACTGGGAGATACTGAGAGCAGGAAAAACAGACAGGAGAATAATATAATAGTGCAAGCATGAACTGGAAAAGGCCTGAAGTAATCTGATGATAGGGTCAATGGAAAAGAGAGATTATGGAAAAGAACTGTCAGGATTTGGTAAGATAGAAAGAGGGAAGTTAACTTATGCTGAAATTTTGAGTTCAAGTGACCAAGTTAATGAAAGAGAAGATGAAAAATAAACCTATTGCTATATGACTTCCTGGTGCTGGCAGGAAATCCAAGTGTAAGAAGTCCAGGAAGCAATTTGAGATAAGAGAAGGCAGAAAGGGTCAGAAGTTAGAGGTAGAAATACAGATTTTAAGTTCATTTTCACACTAATAGCTGAAGCTATAAGAATATAAACTTTAAAACAATAATAGTGATAAAACTCTTTTTAATAAATGTTTCTCTTCCAGCAACTGTGGTTTAAGGTAGTTTGTTTTCATTCCTTTAGCAGTCGGAGGTCAGTTGTAGGCAACAGAGTCTAGCCTGTTTAAGCAGAAAGTTAATTTGCTATCAAGAGTGTTGTGAAGTCATTGTGGAGGAGGGAACGGTAGAAGCAGACTCCAGGTTGAACTTCTAAGAGTGACTCTTGATTACAGAACTGGGCATGAGAGTGAAATGTGGCAAGCCTTCCTCTGCCAGGGCCAGCGAGTCCCTGGATCAGGAGGTCCCTGTCATGCTGCTGACCATGGGACAAGGCTGTGTCCATCACAAACCTTGCCAGGAAAATGGACACAGAACCCTGCCTTGCTCTCCATGAGGGTCTTTCTAAATAAAAATCTGAAAGAAACTCTACATTTAAAGGGGCCAGGTAATGTTTCTTAGCTTTCCAGCTTCTGCATTCTAGAAGGGAGTTGGTATGAGTGTTGAGTCCGCCAGTTCTCAATATCCAATGCAGTATCTCAGTCTCATTTTACAGTAAATATCTAGCCTAGTGGAATTTTAGGTTTGTGCAGACGATTTCCTTCCTTCCTTCCTTCCTTCCTTCCTTCCTTCCTTCCTTCCTTCCTTCCTTCCTT
>JAAGEH010002531.1:827842-932006 GCA_011751065.1 Lasiurus cinereus
CTTCCTTCCTTCCTTCCTTCCTTCCTTCCTTCCTTCCTTCCTTCCTTTCTAGTGCTAAAGTGAGTTTATTGAGGTAGAGAGAAAGAAAGAGGTCAGAACTCAGGTTCCTGGAGACAGGATCAGTACTAAGCCTGGGGCTGACTGTCACTGCCTGGTTGCAAGTCTCATAGGGCATCGCTGTGAAAGAAGTAAGACTACATGTCCAAGCAGATGCTGGCAAACTCACCAGTGAGTAGCATACAACTCTTAATAATACCAGTGAGTCTGCAATCGTGACCTTTCTGTAGGCACAATAGAATGTTCTTCATTGAAGGAATTTATTTTTTATTGTTTTAGCCTATTCTCTACAGAGCTACCAGTTCCGGCAGGACAGTAAGGGCCAAGATTCTGAGGTGAAATCCAAGCTCAATGGGAAGCCTGCCAAGATTGATTAATAATGTCTGCATGGAAATAGGGAGAGGGCACTGGTGCTTTCAATTGCCATTTTCATACTAGCTCACTGCTTCATTAGTGAGAAACTTATTACATTGTAAC
Source organism: Lasiurus cinereus (assembly GCA_011751065.1). Classification (NCBI taxonomy): domain Eukaryota; kingdom Metazoa; phylum Chordata; class Mammalia; order Chiroptera; family Vespertilionidae; genus Lasiurus; species Lasiurus cinereus. The sequence goes on from JAAGEH010002531.1 coordinate 828,377, forward strand.
TATAGATTACTATCCTTATATGTCAGAAGCAATAGCCACTCCAATATTTTGGTGACTGAAAACATTTTCTACTATTAGAATGCATACTAAGTCCCAGATACTTTATTTTGTTCTTTTATCTCCATGTTTATCCAATAGTTCCCCCTGTTTCCTCCTATGATTCCTCTGCTAACTCAGGGGAGTCGGACCCCTCAGTGTATATTTTAGGAGTGGGAAGAAATGGCCGCAGGACCAGATAGTGTGGAGTGAAGCTGGAAATGGCCCACCCCTGAGCAACTTCCCGCTTCCAAGACTGAGAACATAGCCAGCCTGAAGGGGTGAATTTTCTGCTGCTGCTGAGAGAGGTCTTTCACTTTCCAGGGACCTGAATGTCTCTTCCTGCCCCTCTATTCATACTTCAAGGTCACCTGCTCTTTGATGCTTTGTTGATGACCTCCCTATCGCCATTCCAGACAGATTTAGCTACCCTCTTTTTCTATATTCTCATATTATTTGGTTCATACCCTATCTGTTATAGCAAATATGAAATTAAATTTTAATTTTTTATGTACTTATCATATTTTCAGATTGAGCTACTCAAGGGCAGAGGCTGTCTTTTAAAAACCTCTATTTACTATTTCACCTATATTATCTCATTCAGTTATTATAATAAACCTAAGAGGAAACAGGTTCAGAGGGGTTAAATATCATGCCCCTCTGTAATGTAAATACTTGGCAGAAACAGGGCATGAAACTAGGTCATGTTTATACCTAGCACAGTGTTTGGCATGAGGTGTGTGTGTGGGGAATGTCAATAAATGCTCATCAAATGAGTAAGTAATTAAATGAATAAACTGTATGCTATGAACGACAAGGAAGCCTTTTGGCCACCATCTGAAAACAAGTCCTTTCAGTTACCCACACAGTTTAGGGCATGCTGCACACTTTAATTCAAACCAGAGTCTTATACCTAGGAGAAAAAAAGGATATATCACAAAACCAAATTACCGAAACCATGCAGCTGACTGCCTCACTTAAGGTTAAGTACTGAGGCTGGCTTCCCAATAATGTGGTTCTCGTCATAATGGTTATTTAAAGATTCAATTTAAAATGTTAACACAGCAGTGTCAGAAACATACAAACATGAAGAAAATGTGGAGTAACGATTCTGTCTTTTGGCATAATTAATACATGGCAGGTGTCTGAGTTATTTTTTGGCTTGTCTTTTCAGCTGTGAAGTGGGTTTTTCCGTCACATTTACCATCCCTAGGAGTGGAGGTTGGGAGTGGCCATGTACTTCCAGGGTGCTGCACTGGGAATGCTGGTCTCTCTATTCCCCTGGGCTCATGAGCTCACCCTGTTTCCACGTGTCACTGCATATGTGCTGGATCCTGGTGGAAAAATAGTTGGGTTCGAGTGGAAATAGCTGGGAGTGGGACAGCTGCATTTCAAAGCTTTTCATTTCCTTTTCCTCTGCATCCAGCATATGGCTCAAATAGGGTAGCTGAGTATATTGTTCTGTGTAGCTTCCCCTCATTTAGCTTTCTCTCTCACCTCTGTGCAAACACCATCCCTAAACTTAAAAGCCAAATAGCATTCCTATGTCTATCTCTTGGGATAACAAGTATCATTTGAATTAAAAAAAACTATTTAGGCTCTTAGGAATTATGCTCATGTAACCTAGGACTATATTTCAATGTGATTATCCACTATAAGATTTTTTTCTTTATCTTTTATTATTATTATTAATTACTAGAGGCCTGGTGCATGAAATTTGTGCACTGAGGGGGGGTGGACGACCCACAGCCCAGCCTGCACCCTCTCCAATCTGGGACCCCTTGGGGGATGTCTGACTATCGGTTTAGGCCCGATCCCTGTGCCTAAGAGCCACAGGGATTGGGCCTAAACCCATAGTCAGACATCCCTCTCACAATCCAGGACTACTGGCTCCTAACCACCTCTGCCTACCAGCCTGATCACCCTCTAACCACTCCCTTGCTGGCCTGATTAATATCTAACTGCTCCCTTGCTGTCCCGATTGCCCCAACTGCCCTCCCCTGCCAGCTTGATCTCACCCCCAATTGCCCACCCCTGCCAGCCTGATCTTGCCCCCAACTGCCCTCCCCTGCTGGCCTGATGACCACCAACTGCCAACCTGGTCACCCCCAACTGCCCTCCCCTGCAAGCCTGGTGTCCCCCAATTATCCTCCCCTGATAGCCTGATTGCCCCAACTGTCCTCTCCTGCCAGCCTGGTTGCCCCCAACTGTCCTCCCCTATAGCCTGATCTCATCCCCAACTCCCCTCTTCTGCTGGCCAATTTTGTTTTGATTAGTTGGTTGCTATGCCAGTCATTGTCAAAAGTTCCACCTTCTAGGCAGCCATTGCTCCTCACAGTTCACCCAGATTTGGTTCTGATTGGTCAGTTTCTATGCTGGTCAGTGTCTCTGGGCCTATCAACAGGGCCTGATCAGAAAGGCAGGGCTGATCAGTAGCCCCTGTGGAGGCCTGGAGAGAAAGAGAGGCAAATGCTGTCACAGAGGCTATGGATTAGACCCTACTTCTCTCTTCAGACCTCTCTCTGGGCTTGATTCGCAGCCCCCTCAGCAGTCAGTGTTGGGTCACCATGCTTGCTGCTGTAGCAGTCAGTGCTGGGTCTCCATGGCAACCCAGTGCTGACTACAGGAGTAACTTCCAGTTGGTTGAGCCTCCAGTTGTGATAGTCCCAGGGTTTTTATTATTAATATTAATATTATTATTATTATTTTCAGGAGATGAGTACAGGTTTGGGAAGAGGCAGTGTGATATGTGATAGTCCTGTGGTAGTAGGAATGGAGATTTGTTTTCTGGTTCTAGCTCTGCCTCTAGCTAAATGACTATTTCAGACAAGTCACTTAAACTTGTCTGTAGAACAAGAAAGATAAAAGATGATTGGATGATCTCTGAAATCCCCTTTAGATTAAAAAAAAAAGATTCTTAGATTTTATTCATCTAGTTTTAGAATTTTTTCTTTTTTAGATTTCCCAGAATTTGAGTGAAATGGAATTTGGAGGAGATACAATGTGAACAGGACTATTTTTACACAGTAGAGATTTTTTTTACCAGAAACACATCCTCCACTGATTTGTTGTTCTGTACATTTTCTGTGAACTAAATTCTTCAAAATTATCTGTAGTTCACAATATATTTAGAACCATGGGGATATAATTAGATCCACTCAAATGACTCTCAGATTGACCATTAAATTGTCTTTGGGGCTATATTAGTTTATTGAAAATAGGGCTTTAGTGTATTTTTCAGAAGGAACAGAATCATTTATCTTAAGAAGAAACTTGTTGGAATGGATTTGTCCACGAATTTGTGTTCAGGATTCTAACTTCTATTTCCTTTCTCCCCACCTTTATTTTTACATTTGTTTATTTCTCTAGGTTACAGATTGTCCAGCTAATCAACAGCAGTATTATTTCTGAATTATCTAGAATTTAAGGGTTACCAAGTTAATTTCTATATTATGTTTTGAGATATTCTGATAAAAGTGATAAAGATGTCTTATTTTAGTCTCATTTTCCTCTTCATGCTATTAAAAATATTCAACATGAGAAGTACTATTTCTGCATTCCCAGAGGAACTCTTGAAAGTGTTGATGGTTATAGCAAAACCTTTTAAAAGAAAAATCAATCAGATATTTACTAAGCATAAGCATTAACATTATTTATTAAGCTCCTAATTATTAGCATTAAGTTACCCCCCTTTTTTTTCAGGGAACTATCCAATTTCTTTGCATATCTTGATCATTAAAGGTATCCTATATCCACTAACAAGAAGGTGACTTCACTTTGTGCCAGATAGAAACTAATTCTCCCTAGAGAGTTTAAATTGTTTCATTTTGGGTAGAGTGGATCAGAAGGATGTCTTTCTTAGTTCTATGAAAGCCACTTTTATCCAAGGACTTTTATTCCCTGCCCTAATTTAGCCATAGACATCCTTTAAAGTTGAATAGTATCAATGATTGATAAATATTACTGCATAACTAGACACAACTAATAACAATCTAGAGACTTTGTTCTTTATCTTGGCAGTGGAATTTCAAATCCACATGTCTTTCCAGATTAATTACTTATCTCCTGGAATGAATAATTTAAAACATCAAAAACTTATTTTGCTTTGAAATGGTTGGCATGTGAACTAACCACATTATTGTAATCTTGATCCTTTATTATTTTATTTTTTCATGGTTTTCAAAAGTTACATCAACAGAAGTTCTATTGGGTCAATATAAGAAGGGTGTTTTACCTACTGATGTATATCCATGCAAGGGTGAATCCAAGTTTTCAGGGGCCTGTCTTAGTCCATTTGGATTGCTATAATAGAATACCATAGGGTGGGTGGTTTATAAACAACATAAATTCTGGAGGCTGGCAAGTCCAAGGTCAAGGCTTTAGCAGAGGGCCTGCTTCCTTGTTCATAAGTGGCTGTTTTGTCATTGATTGTGTCCTCACATGTTGGATGGGGCAAGGGAGCTCCCTGAGGTCTCTTTCATAAGGGCACTAATTCCATTCCTGAGGGCTCCACATATCCAGGTTGCAGGCTCAATCCCCATTAGGGGGTGTGCAGGAGGCAGTGGATCAATAATTCTCTTTCATCACTGGTATTTCTAGCGCTCTCTCTTCCTCTTTGAAATCAATAAAAATATACCCACAAAGTAGGCTCTGGCTGGGTTTCTCAGTGGTTAGAGCATCAGCCTGAGACCAAAGAGTTTCAGGTTTTATTCCCTGTCAAGGGCACAAACCTGGGTTTCAGATTTGATTCCTAGCCCCATTCAGGGTTTGTGCAGAATGCAACCAGTTGATGTTTCTCTCTCTCTCTCTCTCTCTCTCTCTCTCTCTCTCTCTCTTCTCCTTTTCCTCTCTTCCACTCTTTCTAAAAGTCAATGGAAAATAAAAATATCCTTGTGTGAGGATTAAGAAAGCAAAAACAAACCAACAAGCAAAAGAACACAAAGTAGGCAAGTATGTTCACAAAAAGAAATCACCCAAAAAAGAAATTTAAGAGCTGACAAATACCACAAATTAAAATAATTGAATTAAATATCTGAAATTTAACTGACCCTTTCACAATATTTTTGGATATATGTATTTGATTGTCCCTTCATATAACAACAATTTAAAATTTTTATATCACTTTCTGTAGAGAAAATAGAATAAACTAAAATTTTCCACTAGCATTGTTTATTTTATTTATTATCTATAGTTTAAAAAGTTTTATTTCCACCACCCATTATTAATCATGAAAAGTATAGATTGGTGTTAAATTTTCGAAACCTCTAAAAGTTTCATCTACTGTGTACTCTCTATAGACACAGAAATTGAAATAAATTTTATTTCATGTAATTGCCACCAAAAGAAAAAATATATGGTGTTTATAATTGCATATACTGCATTACTTAGAATATTCCTGACAGAAAGAGAACTTCTACTTTGACTAGACATTTATGGGAACTGCATCTTTTACAATTTTACAAGTCTGATGATTGGGAGAATTTTCCAAGATTAACTTCTGACTTCCTATGTTTCTTCCTTCACCCATTTCTGTCACTGGGTGTCATAGGATATGCTCATGTCACAGTACAGCCTCTAGTTCTGCACACTAGGTGTCAGCTAGGTGTTAGGAATATTCCTGAAAATCAGTCCTTATACTAGGATGGCTAGTGATAACTTATTTATACATGGAAATGATTATGAATCACATGAATATACTTCATTTAAACAGAGGTAAATATATATTATATTCAATTTTTCCTTAACCAAATCTTAAACATGCCTATGGGCAGGTTACCACCTTCAACGTGAAAAGTTAAGTGACAGTCAGGATATAGGAGTGGAAAGAGACAGTGGTCTTAACTAACTGCTTTATAAGATCTCACTTTTCCATATCTTATAGAAACATGATATTCTCTGAGTACATTGCTGGCATCCCTCCCAGAGCCTTGGAAGGAGCTTATGAAAAGAGACTGTGAACCTTAAATGCTATTAGCTTTGCAGAAAACCTGACTCTGACCAAGTATTTGGGCTTTTATTTATTTTTTAAGTATATTTTTATTGATTTCAGAGAGGAAGAGAGAGGGAGAAAGAAATATCAATGATGCAAGAAAATCATTGATAGGCTGCCTCCTGCATGCCTCCTTCTGGGGATGGAGCCTAAAACTTGGGCATGCGCCTTGACCAGGAATTGAATGGTGACCTCCTGGTTCATGCTTCAGTGCTCAACCACTGAGCCACACTGCTAGGCTAGGCTTTTTGCCTTTGGAAATACAGTTCTTTATATCTTTGGTCCAGATATGACTATCTGCTGTCATGGTCATAGCAGTGGACTTCTCTCTTTCCCCATTCCCATTTGTTTCGGATATTTCCAGAGCACAACATTATACTTGGCACACAGCATGTAGAGAAGCAAGAAGATGGGCCCATTCAGAGTTCAAATCCCACTTTTGCTATTTATCTTTTGGGAAATTTGTTTATGTTTATAAGCCTCAATTGTATGTTGAAGTTAATAATACATACTTTTAAACATTTCTGTGAGAATCTGAGATAATACATGTAAGTTAGTTCATTTTTGGATGAGCCCTGATTTACGCATTTGCAAAGTGAAATTAGTAATACAAATCTTGAAAGGTTGTTTTGAGGATCTGAGATAATGCATGCAAATTAGCTAGCACAGTGCTGGGAATATAGATAGTATTGATCAATAAATTATCAATGATTGTGGGAAAGACTCACTAAATATTCTGTTCTTCTATACTTCCCAAACTACTTTGTAGTTAGGATGGAGTCATGTGACTGGCTCTGGCCAGTAAAATGTGAGGGGGCGTGGCATTTATGGGCCATGACAGTTAAAATCCAGTGTATTTCCTGCATATCTTTCTATCTCTGCAGCAGCAACCTTGCTGATATAGCTATAATATGCAAGGAGTCCTGAGTCATTTCAAAGGAGAACTCCCAGGAGGTCTCTGGACTATAGGGAGCTTTGTGTAAATATGAAAGAAAAATTGATTGTGTTAAGGCACTGTGATTTGGGTGTTTTTATGTTACTGCAGCTTAGCCTAGCATCATGGTATCATTATTATTGTGGTTGTTTTTATTATTATTACTAGTGAGTTGAACAGAACTACTCACAAACATTTGTACTTTTAGTGGGGTGTGGAGCTAAAGTATTGGCTCAGTACTGGGGATATAAAAATATTGTTACTGCATGTAAAACTCAAAGTTCTTCCACAAACATAGATTCCAGGAATGTCAAACTAAAATAAAATAGGATGGAGAAAGAAGTGCATTAAATTTTCCATTTGGCTCACCAGCTAATCCTCTTTATTCAGGCTACCTTATTTCCTTGAAACCCTGTCAATGCATATTTTCATGACATTAAACAATGATGTTCTTTTCTGTCAAAAGTCTTAGAAATTATGTTTCTTTTCTTCTCAATTTCACCAGCTCAGCAATCCTCCACACCTTAATAAAAGGTCTAATTTGAGTGTTTTGCATTATCCCTCTCATTAGGAATAAATTCCATAATCACAGATTTTCGGATAGGCAACTGATAGATCACCTTTGGAGGTTAGCCGTCAGCAGGCACCAGAGTGAATATCTTTGTTTTTATTTTTGGAGGAACTATCTCAAGCTACACGGAAGACTCAACCGCTTTTTAAATTTTATTTTTTTATGGCCTGATTCTAAATATGGTTCCTGACGCCCAGCACTCTTTAGGAAAATTGGTAGAAATGCTTGCTTGATGGGCTGTTTCCAGCTCTTGTGCACTTGTCACCAGGAGCATCCAAAATTAGTCATAATTCAAGGAGCCAGTGAAAATGATCACAGGGGTTAGTATCTGAAGGAGTTCAGGACCTGCCACACCAAAACTTGGTGCTATGCATAGTGATTATTTTGAACTGAGGCACTTGAAATGTAGCAGATGCAGGAGGGATTCTCTGGCTTACCCTTTTCTACCTAAAAACAGGCCATAAAATTCCCCAGTGAGAAAGATGACTTCCCTGTACTATGAAAAGAAGTATTTCCTTATCAGTAAAAATTGAGAACTGATGCTGAAATGGAGTGATACAAACAAACTTACTAAAATAACCTTATTTTCTAAGTTTTGCCCTTCCATAAACCATGTAGTCATTTCCCACAATTTGTTGCCTCTATCCTAAACCCTTTTTCTTATTCTTGGAATTAATTGTTTTTCTAAAAGGTATAAAAGCTCTCTGCCACAGTTACTTTTTCAGGTCTTCATTCTCTCATGTCCGGGTTTTTATTATTTTGTAAATATGTTTGTATTAATTTCAGAGAGGTAGGGAGAGGGAGAGAGATAGAAACATCAATGATGAGAAAGAATCATTGATTGGCTGCCTCCTGCAGTCTCCAACTGAGCCTGCGACCCAGACATGCTCCCTGACCAGGAATCAAACCTCCTGGTTCACAAGTCGAGGCTCAACCACTGACCCATGCCAGCTAGTCAGTTCCAGTTCCAGTTCTTTCCTATGGCGCTGGTTCTCAAACTTTAGCATTAGAATCACCTGGAGGATTTATTAAAACACAGATTGCTGGCCCCACTCCAGGAGTTTTGCATTCAGTAGGTCTCAGGTGAAGCCCAGGAACTGGCCTTTCAAACCAGCGCCCTGGAGATGCTGCTGGTCTGGCAGTAACCACCCTTGAAGAAACACTGCTTTCAAAAAATACAGTAGAGGTATTTTCTATAGTGAATTATTTTTTAACAAGTGACCCTGGTGTGTGCTTACCAATCACTTTTTACTGCTAGATACTGTATATATAAATGTTTCTGAAGACCTTCCCCACGTCTCCATACCACTAAATCTTAATTAAGTGTTGGACACACCTCACAGGGCCAGAGTTTCTAATTTCTTCCTTTTTGCCTCTTTCTTTACTGGGCATTAACTACGTTTTACACTTGGTGCTTGAACTCAGTTCCCTTGGACTCTGTGGTAAAGACTGTCTTCCTCTACAGTTAGCACTTGAAATGTAGCAGATGCAGGAAGGATGGTTTATCAGTGACCATCCTTGTTTTTCCTCTTCATGAGGAAGGATGATTGTCTAATGAATACATTGACTTTAACAAAAGCACTGTAAATAGACAAGATATTATTTAATCAGTTCAAACTATGTTCACCTCCCATCTCAAAATAGCAGTACTTAGTGCTAGCTGATTTTTTTCTTCAAACTATGAAAGAAAGTTTATTTAGAAAGTCACAGAGATAGAAAAAGTGAGCCATAGAAGAAATGGGCTCTGGGAACAGGTTAAAGAGGCAAAAGATGGGCCTGTGGATCTTTGGAGAAAGAGAGGCAAGGCAATGCACCTGGGAAGGGTGTGGGGAAAGGCGCTGGCCTGCTCCGCAGAGAGAACCGCCTGTTCTATTATTGTTTTTCCTCAGTGGAAAACATGATATAATTCTGCAGATGAGAATCCAGTTTAATTTCATATTTTTTCTAAAGTTCTGACTTTTTTTCCTTTTCCCCAGGTTCATGACATTTCAGCATCAGCCACTTTCTGTCATAAGGACTCCCTGTTTGCTCTTTTCATTAGTTCCTTTTCATTACATATAATATTTATTATGGCAAAATATACATAGTACAGTTTACCTTTTCAAACCAATTTAAAGTGTACAATTAAGTGGCATTAAGTGCATTTGCAATGCTGTGCTGCTATCACCACTATCCATTTTCAGAACTTTTTCCTCATCCCAAGCAAACTCTGAGCCCATTAAATTTCTCATTCGCCACTTTCCCCAGTCCATGGTAACCTCAGTTCTAGTTTCTGTCTTTATGAATTTGCCAATTCTTGGTATCTAATACAAGTGAGAGCCTATGGCATTTGCTCTCTCTCTCTCTCTCTCTTTTTTTTGGGTCTGGCTTATTTCTCTTACAGTAATGTTTTCAAAGTTCATTTCTGCTTGCTTTTATAATTTGCATTTCTTCTTAGATCTCTTCAATACAGCTTGTATTTTCTCTAGTGCCCTTCCCAAAAATAAGCTCTTCTTTTTATTAATACTTTACTTATATGACTACTTCTCCCTCTCTTTCCCATTTTTGAAAAAGGAGTATGTATAAATATCACAAAGGTAAGAATTCTAGAAACATGTCTTTTGTTTGGCTTTTACCAGCAGGTGAATAGAGTTTTGTGTGCTGATTATTCATTCTGTGACTCATGTGTGGGCGCCACCAAAATCTCTATCATCTTGTTCCATAACCAGCCACAGCAAGTAGAGTGTTCCAAACATATTCTAGGTGTCTCTTAGAATTTTGCCAAGAGCTCTCTTTGTAGAGCCTTCTAAAAGCAATCTTTCAAGCCAGGAGCCTCAGAAATAGGAAACAATACAAGGACCCATTAGAAGTTATATTGGACTTTATCTGCCAGGCAGCTGCCTCCAGCATTAACACAGCTATTGCTTTTTTCCTCAAATGATGATGGAAGAAAGTAGAGGCTAGGGTTGTGAAACAGTTTGGAAATCAGGGGAGTCTTTTGGTCTTCTTGAACTTGTGTTTTGTTTCACAGGCCGGTGCCTTGTGTTTTGACAGGGCAGCAGCACAAGACTCTTTGCCAAAGGGGGAGAAACAGCCATCTGATAGTTAGGGTGAGAACAGCGTGATAACCGTGTCTTTAATTACATAGGAGTTCAGGCTAGGCACCAGTTTGTTAAAATAGCACTACTTCGTGCTCGCTGGTGTTCTCTGATGTGGAGAGTTGAAGGGTGCCTCCCAGGGAAGTAAATTGTGCAGCCTAAGCACCAGAGTGGGAGAAACCGCATTTTTATCAATAACAACGGATTCCTTTTCCATTATTTGAAAGCCACCCCAACTTATAAACTGCTTAAATTAGGCTTGTATTCAACTACTGCCCAACTATCAGTTGGCTATCAATCATAAGAGTTTTTGTTCCTAATAATCTCAGTTATGGATATACAACTGTGCATACATGATTTGAAAAATCTAGGTAGGTAGTACTTCCTTCTTTAAAAAAATTGCTTACTGGTACTAATTAGTAAATGATGTTTTAACAAATACTATTCTTTTCTTTGGTAAGTGACAGACTCCATATATTCAGAAAGAATAGAGACTATGTTGTTTTTACTGGGTTTGCAATTTAATAGGCCAATCTTGGTTTCATTTCCAAATTCAAAATTATTTAAGCAAACTGGGAAAAATAAGTAACATTTATACCTTTTGTAAGCAAATAAAATAAAAAGTACTTTTATAAAAAACACCAGTTTGAAATACTTATTTTGCCCCAACCCTTGATATTATCCTCCCTCACCCATTATCATGCATTTGGAAAATTATGTTTAAAAAATAGCTCATGCTACAGAATCAAGGAATGAAGAAATAATTGTGGGCGTGGAACTTTAATCCCCCTGCCTATCTTGAAACTCTGCTTCCAATTAAGAACTTGTAGCATTCAATGCACATTTCTGATATATTTTTCAACATGGGACTTCTTAATATAGGCATATCTCAGAGATATTGCAGGTTTTGTTCCAGACCACCACATTGAAGTGAGTCACACAAATTTTAGGGTTTCCCAGTGCATATAAAAGTTATGTTTATACCTGTTGTCTACTAAGCATGTAATAGTATTATGTTTATATATATATCTTAATTTTAAAAACAGTTGTATTGCTATAACATACTAACCATCATCCAAACCTGTTGGGAAAATGGTGCTGAAAGACTTGCTCAATATAGGGTTTCCATAAACCTTAATTTGGAAAAAAAAACAACAAAACAAAACATCTGCAAAGTGCAATAAAATGAAGCCCAATAAAATGAGGCATGCCTATAGGTATTAAAAAGAAAGTTGCTCCTCTATTTCTAGTTCTTTGTTTAGTCTCTAATACCTTGAGTACTAAGATAATTTGATTCAATTTAGTCAAGTAAATATTTGGGAGAAACTTTGTTAAGCTCTGCTTCCTACCTATGGGTCTCAAACCGCTAACAGGGGCGCCTAGGACCATTGGAAAACACAGATGTTTACATTATGATTCATTAACAGTAGCAAAGTTAGTTATGAAGTAGCAATAAAAATAATTTTATGGTTGGGTTCACCAAAATTTGAGGAACTGTATTGAAGGGTTGTGGCATTAGTGGTTGAGAACCACTACTCTAGGGACTGAAAAGGAATGGTGAGTGTTTAACCCAGAGAAAGAATAGTAGAAGGCAGTACATCTTTATGAACATAGGCATTTTGTTGGGCAGTAATGGGAGTTAAATCTTAGCCTGGAGGTTGAAACTACATTTCAGAGGTCTTACATGCCAGGGTAAGTAATTTTGTACTTAGGATGTTAATCTATATATATTGACAATTTTGATCAGGATTAATTGAGCAGCAATATATATATAATCAAGAGAGGCAAAATCAAGTACAAGTCTTTATAATAGCCCAAGTACAGGGAAAGGAAGTGAACAAGGGCAAATGCAGTTGGAGTGGGGAGAAGCAGATGGAGGTAAGAGCAATTTGTAGACAGGCTATCCTGGCTATTCTCATCTTCCTACCAATTGTGATTTTATGATTCTAAATATTGGTTTATGAAGCAAACTGGATTTAACTGCACAAAGAGAAATATGTTCCATATGAGATCATTATTTTTCCCGTTATAACACATCCACATTGTAACTAACAGCACATAATCTTCAAAGGCTCTGTCGTGGTGGTGATAAGCACCAAACTTGAGAAAGTGAGCAGACAGTTAAAAATACTTTACTGCTTTCAGTTGCAGGTCTTTGTCACTGTGCCCATATCCAAGGTCAATCACATGATGAACCTTTAAAGTGAAGTCTGATCTACATTCATGTTTCAGGGATTCTGATGCTATCAAAAGTCAGTGGAATGTTTTAATGATCCTGATGTAAGTTACCATACTGATGTAAAAGAATTCCAACCAAAACAAAAAAATCCTTGTGGTTTGATAGCAAACATGTAATTCCTATTAGATATCTGAAAAAAAAAAAGATAGACCTTTCCTGTCTTTAGAGTTCTAAACATAGAGGAGTTTGCTACCCGATGATGTGTGTGAATGCCCGTGAGTAGGATCAATGAAGACTGTTTAGGTTCAGGTCTGGGTGTTCTGAAGGGATGGGGAGTATTGACCAAGACAGGAAGTTCAGGAAGAGGTCTGGGTGGGGAGAGTTAGTGCTGAATGTGAGGTGATTTTGAACAGGCATATGGGCATGTCTCTTTAACTGAGCACCCCAAGGCAGGATTTTGTTATGAATAAGCCCTTATGAGAATAAGAAGTACTGAAACTTTTTGGAGTTCAGAAAAACCACAATGATATGTTTTAACCTGATAAAACTTTAACCAACTGGACTAAGTGGCCAGGATCCTGTTACATTTTAAGAATGCAATTTTTAGATAAAATAAAAGTTTTCTAATGTTGATCTAAAAGTTCCACTTAAACTTTCTGTCACAGTTCATACCATGGAAAAAGAATAAAAAAGGTTGAGGTTGCTTTTAGACATAGCAGTGGTAACATAGCGGTGGTTGTGAGCTAGTTCAACAACAGGCTTACCTTAGCTGCAGCTGGTGAAAGGGCTCGATACAGTGATCCATTTATGCACAGTAGAATCTAGTTTCTCCCTCACAGGAGCATCCAGCCTGGGAGTCATTCTCACACTGTCGTCAAAAGCCAGGGCACCTGGACGGGGAGTGATTCACAAAAGCAAGTTTTTACAGAGGGCCCAGGAAAGGAGAGTGTCTCGCTAAGTTTCAGTATCTGTTCCATAGCAAATTAGGAAGAGCATTTGCTAGAGCTATACATACAATTCATTATGTGTCTTTAGAAATTGAATTTTGAGCAATTATCATCTAAGATACTGAATATGGGCTGTGAATTGTCATGTTAACCTTGCTAAAGGAAATACTAGCTCTGACAGATAACTGAGGTAGGAAGTGGAGCAGCATAAAACAGAGGAATTCCAGCAGATAACCAGTAACCAAGATAATGAAAAAGAGGACACAAATATGACCAAGGCTATATATTATTCTTAGCCACACATAGCTAAGTGAGTCACCATTTTTAATTAGAAAGAATGCTAAAAGGGAGTAATTCAAAACTTTATATTAATTATAGTGAATATATGTATGTATGTATTTGTAAATTAGCCGGTAAGCTCTATTTAGTTTATTCCTCAGTGAGGGCTGAGTCATCAATTATATTTTCGCTTTCTTTTATTTCAATTTTTTAAAATTTGTCTTTATTGTTGAAAGTATTACAGATGTCCTCCCCCTTTCCCCCCATTAACCTTCTCCACTCCACACCTATCCCCTACCCCAGGCATTCACCACACTATTGTCTGTGTCCATGGGTTATGCATAGCCTATATAATGAAAGCCTAATATACAAATTGACTGAATGGTGGAATGACTGGTCTCTATGATGTGCACTGACCACCAGGGGCAGATGCTCAATGCAGGAGCTGCCCCTAGCCCTCAGGCCTCAGGCTAGCCAAAGTGGGTGCCAACAATAGCCCCCTAATTGCCTTGCTGGTCTCTCCACAGATTGGCCCTGATTGCCAGCCAGGCTTAGGTATCCTACCCATGCACAAATTTTGTGCACCAAGCCTCTAGTCTATCCTATCTAATAAAGAGGAAATATGCAAATTGACAATCACACCATCACAAAGATGGCAGCTCCCATAGTGTAGGTGGTATTTCCATAATACAAGATGGCTTCACCCACAGCAGAGATGGGGTTTCTGTAACATAAGATCACTGCAACCACAGTGGAGGCCAAGTTTCTGTAATGAGCCTTAAGGAGCAATCAGCAGGGACCTGAGGCTGCATGGCACTGGACCAGGGCAGGGAACCTGAGGCTGTGCCCCCTGCCCAGTGGGGCTTGACAGAGGACCTCAGACCATGCTGCTTTGGTGTCAGGCCGGGGACCTCAGGTCATGCCCCCTGCCCAGCAGGGTTTGATCGGGGATCTCAAAGTGCACCTCCTGCTCCAGTGCTGGGCTGGGGGACCTCAGGCTACTTCCCCTGCCCCGGGGCAATGGACCTCAGGCTGTGCCCTCACCCTGGTGCCAGGGGTTAGCAGGGCTTAATGGGGGCCCTGAGGCTGTGCTCCCCATCTGGCAGGGCTTGACGGGGGACCTCTGACCACACCTTCTGCCTGGCGGGGCTTGATGGGGGATCTCAGGATGCATCCCCGTCAAGCCTGCTGAGCCTCAGGCCATGCCCCTGGCCTGGTGGGGTTTGATGGGGTACTTCAAGGCACTCCACCTGCCCTAGTGCTGTACCAAGGGTCCTCAGGCCATGTCCCCCACCCCGACTGGGGGACCTGAGGGTGCACTGGAGGACCTGAGGCTGCACCCCCCACTTAGTAGGGCTTGACGGGGGCCCTGTGGCTGCACCTCTCACCCTGCTCTGGGCCACGGGACCTGAGGCTGCACCCTCAGGGCTAGATGGGGTGGGGTTGGCTGAGTCTGAGCCTCACGTGATTTTGAGGCACAGACTTGACTCTGGGTCCCGCAGCATGCCCCAGACTCTGACAGGAGGAAGATTTTCATATGTATTTTACTAATTTTCTTTCATCTCTGACACTTCTATTATAGAGAAAGGGCAAATAGCAATATTAAAATATTTCCCCTAATTTAATCCTCTTTTAATATGCACAAATTTTGTGCACCAGGCCACTAATATATATGACCAACCACATGTACATCCGACTGACCGATTGACTAGTATATATGACACACACTGGCAATTTAAAATTAAACATTGACTTGTGCATGTGCAATACATATAAAGCTCTTGCTGGCACCAATCCCATGCATATGTTTTGACCTATCATTGTTGATTGTAAATTTAGTTGACACTTCTATTATAGAGAAAGAGCAAATAGCAATATTAAAATATTCTAATTAATTTCCTTTCAATGTGCATACATCTGTGCATGGGGCCACTAGTATGCATATAAGTTCTTTGGTTAATCCATCCCCATCTCTCTCCCTCCCCCTCAACCCTGCTTCTATATCTCTGGGTCTGTTTTGTTTATCAGTTTACTTTTTGTAGAGTCTACAAGCAGCAGAATCTTTAGGGTGTTGCTAAGCAGGACTAGATGGATCCAAGTAGCACTTGCAGACAAGCCCTTGCTTGGTACCCAGCACAGAGAAACAAGGGAGCATCCCTCCATACTAAAGCTGCAGAAGCACTCAACCAGCGTCAGCGCAGCCCTGGCAGCTGGCACAGCATGACCTGAGGCAAATGGGAGCTTTAGGAATAAACCTTTGGTTCAAGGTTAACCAGAGAGACTACAGCTGTTATATCTTGTAATTAAAAGAGTTTTCCATATGGTTACCTGACAGAGTTGCTAAATGGCTTGCATGAAATAACATGCAGCATTTTGCAGTTTCTGGGCAATTACCTTATTTTATCACCATACATTCAAATACAAAGAGAGAAAACAGGGAGAAACTTTTAACAGCAATTTGTAGTGAAGATGTTTGGAATGAGAACACATGGCTTGTTACCACTGGCTTTTAACGTTAATCACCTAATTGCAAATTGGCTTTCATTAATGGCTGGATACCACTAAAATAATCTTATACCTTCTCTATTCCAATATCCTGTTATTTACACTTACAGTGAACATGCCTGTACATATAGATTTAAAAAAATTTCCACGGGCATTTAATGGCTCCATTTATTCCTTTCTATTTGAATGCAGAAAAGTCCAGTGGTCTGTCTATGAAGCTGTGTTCTGAGCCCTTAGCTCATGGATGGGATATAATATAAAAATGAAAGTGTTCTGAAAAGCAATATACAGATCTTTATTGATAGATATGCCTATCACAAATTCCAAAGTTCTGGAGAAGAAATGTATTTGCTGCCTTGACTATTGCCATGTCCATCCTAGCATTGTGACCCTCTCTTCTTAAAGAGAGTCAGGCATAAAGCCACACTTCGCTCACTACATTCTAAATGTGACAGTCATCTGTGAATGAAGGACATGAAGCACCACCCATTGCTCCTTGCACTTTAGTTAGTGTACAAAACCAAGAGAACAGTCTGAATGGTCCTTCCTGACCCCCAAGTGTGTATCATTCCAGACACTGCCATAGGACATAGAGTATCAAGCCCTTAATAAATAGGGCTTCCGTGAACTAGGTTTGTATAAGCTATTTTTAGTGTTATAACAAAGGAAAGAGACAAACACACAAGTGGGGTTGGGCAGGTATTCTCCTTTTCCTTCTCTTTTTCTGCTTTTTTTTTTTAATGTATTATTGTTTTCAAAGAGGAGGGGAGAGGGAAAGAGAGATAGAAACATCAATGATGAGAGAGAATCACTGATCAGCTGCCTCTTGCATGCTCCACTAAAGGGGATGGAGCCAGTAACTTGGGCATGTGCCTTGACTGGGAATCAGACCGTGACCTTCTGGTTTATAGATTGACGCTCAACCACTGAGCCATGCAGGCCAGGCTCCTTTTCCTCTTCAAATACAAATCTCTTTATTATAGAAAATCAAAGTGTAAAGAAGAAAACAAAAATTACCTGTTCCCTCACCCTGAAATAATCCATATAAATGCTTTGCGATTCTTTTACCCATTCACTTTCAAGTTTTATTATTTATATTTTGATACCTCTGGATATATTTATTATTTCATTATCTAAAAGGAATGTGTATGTTTATCAGAGGAAATGTTCCATGCTTATAAGGATCAGTTTTTTAAAAACCAAATTTTAGCTTAATATAGCATATAGATTATAGATGGTCCTTTTATGAACAACTGGAAAAGAAAATACAGAATTGTATATTCCACTTGTTGCATAGTATAGTAAAAATATATGTCTTTCTAATTTTTGTTATTTTTTTTTAGGCAAGTTGAAATACCATGGTCATCTTCATTTTAAACCTATTCCCATAATTTTGTTTTCCATAGTGCTGAGTTGTATATTTTAATTAGCTTAATTGAATTTATTTTAAAGTAAAATTTTTATGCCAAATTTATATTTTATGAAAAAAATTCTTATAAAATGTAGCCTTAAGGAAAGAAATAACACATACCCAAGTAAACAATAAGTAGAGTGAAAGAAAAAGCTGTGAGTGCAGTTTGAGTTCAATCTTAACTGCTTAGTTAAAACCCTCCTTATACTCTAAAATACAGAAAAAGAATTATTTTTTGTTGTTTTAAAATCACAGATAAATATAATATCAACAAAATGGTTTCATTCCTAGCAAATAAGAATATTTTCTCTTTCTTCTTTATCATAGGTTAACCTTGTAATCATGTATTTCAAAGCCTTTCTAAAAATTAACCTACAGAATAAGGTGATAAACCTGTTTGGCTTTGATTGAAAATGTAGTAACTTTAATGACAATGTTGAAGGGAAGAAATAGGCTTTGGTTGATAAATTATAGTGGGATGAATAAAAACTCCATTTTTGGTCTGTAAACTTTTTTCAAGTTAAGCTTTCCAGATATTGTGGAGACCTTCACAAATAACTATCATTCTAGAAATACATAGGTTAATCTGGCCCCCAAACTAGCTTTCTTGGGGTATCCTTTAATTGGGCGTCTTAGGGTAAGCCTAACTAAGTACACCGAGCATTCAGGCCCATGAGAATGTCTGAACAATTTGCAAAGAGGCGATAGGAAATATGCTGTGTTCATGAGTCACCAGAGCAAAATTGTATTCCCAGAAAGAAAGGAAGACCAGTGCTAGAGAAAGGGGGTGACAAGTGGCTGCCTTCTCAAATCAATCCCTAATACCCAGACTAATCCCTGGTTTCTACATAACAGTTTCAGCAACCTTGCCAAAAAGGTGCATCGAGGCTTCAGATTGCGACCTTGGCTCAGAGTTCTGTACTCTCAGTGTGGGGCATTGCACCTCTAGTGGGCATTGGTGGTGGCCCCTGCTTCTGGTGTCCATGGAGCAGGCAAACATCACCCTCTCTCTAGGACAGGAGATGCAGAGCCCAGCCGGGGCTATCATGGAAGGCAGCTATGCTCACCACTATACCACCAACGCATCCGGGGCTATCATGGAGGCTGGATTGTAGAACACAGAGGAAGCCATCTTTGAGACTTTTTATACTTACTAGGCTGAGTGGGGCAGAGTCAGAAAATACTGTTTTGTGTTCATTGTTTTGACAATATATTTATTTTCAGGCTGCAGTGACCTAGGAAACATAAGTTTTCCTCCAACTTAGAATTTGTGCTGGAATTAAAGTGAGTCAAGGTGAGAGGAAAAAGCCTCTGAGGCATGAAAATAGGATTATAAGCATTTTAGAGACTAATTACTGTCCATTTTTAAAAATATATATTTTTATTGATTTCAGAGAGGAAGGGAGTGGGAGCGAGAGATAGAAACATCAAAGATGAAAGAAAATCATTGATCAGCTGCCTCCTGCATATTCCCTATTGGGGATCGAGACCACTACCTGGGCAGGTGCCTTTGATTGGAATAGAACCCAGACCATTCAGTCCACAGGCTGATGCTCTATCCATTAAGTCTACTGGCTAGGGCTATCCAAATTTTATTTAAGTGAATTGGTTGTATTTTACTGATTTACATGGTCTAGATCCACTTGGATGTTGGGCTGGAAATGTCACATTAGATGTTTATCAGCTGGTAAAATAGGATTTATTAAAACTTTATGGTGTAAGAACACTGTTAAATGTCATAGAACATATCATAGAGGGATGGAAGTAAGGTATGTGCCCATAACTGCATTGTACAGTTGTCTTGATGATTGGATAGATAATGGCTGCCTCTTACAGAATTATGTCTTTCAAACTGCCATTGAAAATGCTGTCTAATGCTGGGTCCCCATAAGCAAGAGCTTAGATGGAAATTCAGAGGCCAGGTTGCTGGTAGAAGAGGTTGAAAGACTTGCTCTATAGTTGAGGAGTCATAGCTTATCAGGAGAGTATGCTAGATGTAAACTCCTAAAGCCAGGGGTCCTATTAGTTAGTTTTGTTCACGGTTGTAGCCCCAGCACCTAGAACAGTAGCACTCATGAAATATTTGTTAAGTGAATGAATAAATGGACAAGTGATGGGGGCATCTCATGCAATTCAGGGAGGAGGGGAACCAGCTTAAAGCAAACTACATGGGCACAATTCATCTTCAACTCAAATTAGAAGTTGTGAAACTAAATAAAGACTTCCCAGTCTTCTCCAGTAGGCAAGGAAGATGGATTAGGCCTAGAGGTAATTGGACAGAAGTATTTAGGTCAGGACGAAAAATTTGTAACACAATTAGACCCTTCATCAGATATTTATGTCCCCCGTTGCCTCCTTCATGCCTACAGTCAAGAGAGTTTTGTAGACTATCTACTAGGAGAAGGAATATAGGCTCCATAATTATATTAGTTATCTATTGCTGAGTAATAAAGTTGCCCTAAAATGTAGCCACTTATTTTGGAATTCAGGCAGAGCTTGACTGGGTGTCTCTGGCTCAATCTTTCAAGAGGATACTGCAAAGCATTTGGCTGGGGCTGCAGTCATGTCAGGGCTTGACTGGGGTTAATGAGTCTGCTTCCAAGTTCACTCATGTGGCTGTTGTTGGACCTCAGTTCCTCATTGGCTGTGTGTAGGCCAGCAGGTTCTGGTCCCGTGGACCTCTCTATAACGCTGCTCAAACAAGGCACACTGCTTTTTCCCAGAGTGGGTGATGTGTGTGTACGTGTGTACAAGAGTGAGAGAGAGCATGAACCAGAATGGAGCCACTGTCCTTTATAACCTAATATCAGAAGTGACATGCGTTTATTTCTGCCATACTCTTGCTCATACAAACCAACTTGGGAACAATGTGGGAGACAACTATTGCAGTGTATGGGTAGCAGGAGGCAGGGATCCTTAGGCCATCTTAGAGCTGGCTACAGTACTAGCTGTGGACACTGTTCAAGGGAGTGTGTGGTCCCCCAGGGGAGAGAGTAGCCTGATCTCAACCCTCCAGTAGCTTATAGTCTATGTTGGGTTATGGAAATATTTAAATAATACATTTTTTTTAAAGTAAGTTATCTACAAATTTAAAATCAGATCCTAAGTTCTCTCCCATAGGTTTCTGCTACAGTATGGGGTATACTGTATGGAATGCGTCTGGAGTTTTCTGAAGCCATCTAATTGTGGGACCATGGTCAGAAAGTTATTTCCAGTCCAGCATCTCTGGATTGCTGTATTTATTCAACCTTCAGAAGGGGCGGGAAGAAGTCACTTTTTCAATTCCACTTTTAATTAATTTCATAGGCAGGAATAAGGGTGAATCATTTTGATCACTCCAAACCTCCTTTTCTGGCTCGCACAACCTCTTTTTGACATCAAGATTATCGTCACAATAGGGGCTTTCTCTAGCCTCTAGTACAGTCTCTAAAAAAAGCCATATTGTCCTGGCCAGTTTTACTCAGTGGTTAGAGCATCTGCCCTGGACCTAGGGTCTCAGGTTCAATTCCTGGTCAAGGGCATGTACTTCGGTTACATTCCTAGCTGCAGTTGGGGCGCATGTGGAAGGCAGCCAATTCATATATCTCTCTCATGTGAATATTTCTCATACCTTCCTCCTCCTCCCTCCCTCCCACTCTCTATAAACAAATGGCAAAATATCCTCTGGTGAGAATTAAAAAAAGTTTGTTTGTTTAAAAAAAAAACCCGTATTTCCCGTCTAGAGAGTGTTAAATCCACGGAGTCTTACGGCTTGTGCAAATAATCAAAAGTCATCTGAAAAGCAAGGCCATGCACCTGTGTCCTGGTGCGACTGGAGAGATGTGTGAGCTCCAACAGGCAGGGCTTTTCCATGGGCTGAGCTCAGTAGACAGTCCCCGGTGTGGAGTGTTTCCATCTTCTCAGGGCTTGGCAAGGTGGAGCTCTCGTGGCTACATTTCCATAGGGGAAATTCTGCAAAATAAGAGTCCCAGAACGGCTTGTTTAAAATCCACTATTATGCACATCCATGGGCTCAGTCCAGGATTTAGCTTGTGCAGACCTTCCCCTCCCCAACAACGATGCAAACAGGCTGGACAGCACCCCATCTCTCTCTCACCCCAGCCAGCCTAGCTATACCACAAGGAGTTAACACCGTCCAAGCGACAGGGGAGCGAGGGAGATTCTAATTGCTTCTCTAGAACAGGCAGGGGGATTGGTAGCTGCAGTGACCTAATAGTTTTTTTCCACAGCTATTGTTTTGATCACATGAGGGCTATCGGTAGTCCTTATAATCTAACATTTCCAAACCCTGGCAGTTGTGGTGATTTGAGTTTCAATTAATCTTTAAGCCATTTTGTTCCTTAGATCTTTGAAGCCATTAGACAATAAAAGTGCAAGTTGCTAAACTTTGTTTTGTAAAGCCACACAGTAGATAATCATTACAATGGCCTTTCCCATTGCTTAGATAAGCTCTGCTGGTACGGATTAATGCACTTGATCTCAGCATTCCAATGAGGAAGTAGTTTTATTAAACCACCGAGTTTGATTCTGGCAACATAATTCTTCACAGTAAAGTTAATGCAGGAAAACCTGATTCTTGCTTAAAGGGACAGCGAGGTTACTTATCAACATTTTACTTTCACCTAAATTCTAATTTACTTAATACATAGTCTTATAATAAATCTTATTGTCAGGGCACTGTCCCAATTATAGATGCTAATTACAGAAGCCATTCCTGTTAATTCTGTGGGTGCTAAGAAAGTCATTATTTAAAGGACTGTTTTCATGTAAGTCTCTGATGAGAGAGGAAATGGTGCCTTTATTTAATAAGGGGGAGAAAGTGAGTATTTTTAGGGATCATGTTCTTCTTCTGCTCTACTTTGTCCCCAGTAGTTTATTTCCTGATTTTACCCATTGACATGAGGTAAGACTGCTTGCCAAAAGCCAGTCTGCTTAGTGTAATCTTAGTTTCCAGTGAAATTACACAAACAATTGTCCTACCTTTAACAAAATTGACTTAGCCTTTGGGAGTGTGGCTGCAAAGTATCCCCAACAGAGGATATCTTGTCCCATGGACCCTCCACTAGTGCCACTGGTGAGACTTTGAAAAATGTATCACTTGGTTGCTGTCAGTGCCTTCACAAAGGTCACTTTGTTCACTTCTAACTCCCTCCACCTCCCCCCGCTCTCGGTGAAGGCGATTGTGAGAGGATGTTTATTAAAGTTGGGGGCAGTGAATAAAGGAAGGGTTTAGGATAGAAGAAGCAATAGGAGAGAGCCTAGGCAGGGCTGCTTTGCTCCCTAGAGATGTTATGGGAAAGAAGTGAACCAACATGGGGCTGCTGTCCGCTCACTGGAGAGTCAGAGGAAAGGGGGCCTTGGAGATATAGGCTCAGGGGGGTTAGCCCAGAAGGGCCTGCCATTGCTCATTGCTCCTGGGTTGCAAGTCTCGTGGGGTCCTTAGAGTTTAGGAGATGCAGGCCTGTCGGGGGGGGGGGGGGGGGGGGGCGGAAGAGGGAGAAGGGAAAGGCAGGGGATGTGTTCCTGGGAGGGAGAGCACAACCACCTGCTAACATTTAATAAGCGTTTGCTGAATTCTACTCTGTGCCAGGCAGAGAAGTAGGTGCATTTAATAGCAGATGTGGAGCATAGTTTTAAAAGCTTGGGTTTTGGACACTAATTGCATAAGTTAAGTTCCTCTGTCTGACATGCTAACTGTGTAGCCAAGTTACTCGGCTTCTCTGTACCTTGGTTTCTTCAACTATAAGATGGGGATAATGATTATCTCATAGAGCTGAGATGAGGTTTAAATGAGTTAACATAGGTAATGCTTTTATAATAGTGCCTGCCATCTAGTAATACTATATGTTTTAGTTATTAAAAACAGTCTCAATTGACTATTTTCATCTAAATCTCTACCCATCCACTCTTCATATAGCATTTCTCATGGTTACTCTTTCTTAGGTTTAAAGTGAATTTTCACAGAAGCTTCAAAAATTAAAACACTCTGAAATGTGAGACTTTATAGATGACAGTCAGCCTGGACAGGTGAGATGAATGGCTCAAAGTCACAACTTAGTGGTCACTTCCAGGTTCATATCCTATTTACACCTCTAATATCTTAATTGTGGCATAAAGGTCAGGACAGCACAGCTTTGGGAGCCAGAGGAACCCAGGCTTCTTGCCTTCTTGCCATTGCCACTGCCCTGTCAAAAACCAGCATCCATCCCTACCCAACAAAACCAGAGATTGTGGCTTTGAATCTCCCTTATGAAAAAGTTCTGGCCACTTTCCCAGCCCCGTTCTTATAGGTAGCCCTTAATCCAAGAGCAAAGAAAATGTGAGTATCTGCCTTTTTCCAGTTCAACCAATGCATTGGTGATGGAAACCAATCCCAATTAGCTTACACATAAAAGGAGGCTAGAACTGGAGGAAGATGTGAGAACAAGCCCTGAGAAAGTCTCCAAAAGACAAGAACTAGTGCATATCCCATCAGAATTATCTTTGTCTCTCATCTCTGCTAGATAAGCAGAGTGTTGGCCTAATTCTCCCACATCAGCTTTTTTCACATGGTGTGGACATGGCTACCATAGCTCCGGCTCACCACCCAAAAGCTCTCTGATTATGTGACACAGCAGGCCTGTCTTGCACTGTGAGTCCATCACTGTCAAGGGGAGGAGGAAGGTGTTTCAAGTGCCCATTTTATGGGCAGTAGAGCAAACGGGAGGCTGGGATTATCAATCCCTTTCTGTAACAAAATGTTCTGTGACATCTGTTGGTCTGGGGTTTAAGAAACCTTCTCGATGAAAAACATAGTAACTTGCTTAATATTTATCATCACATCCTATCTAATAAAAGAGTGATATACAAATTGATCATCACTCCAACACACAAGATGGCTGCCCCCATGTGGTCAAAGATGGCTGCCCCCATGTGGACACAAGATGGCCACCACAAGATGGCCTGCAAGGGAGGGCAGTTATGGGTGACCAGGCCAGCAGGGAAGGGCAGTTGGGGGGTACCAGGCCAGCAGAGGAGGGCAGTTGGGGAGGCCAGGCCTTCAGGGGATGGTAGTTGGAGGGGACTAGGTCAGCAAGGGAGGACGGATAGGGGCAACCAGGCTAGCATAGGAGGGCAGTTATGGGCAACCAGGCTGGCAGGGGAGCAGTTAGGCATTGATCAGACTGACAGGAGAGTGATTAGGGGGTGATCAGGCTGGCAGGCAGAAATGGTTAGGGGCAGGCAGGCAGGTGAGCAGTTGGAGTCAGCAGTCCTGGATTGTGAGAGGGAAGTCTGACTGCCCATCTAGGCCCATTGAGATTGGGCCTAGATGGGAAGTGGGACATCCCTCAAGAGGTCCCAGAGTGGAGAGAGTGCAGGCTGGGCTGAGGAACACACACACCACCCACCATGCACGAATTTTGTGCACTGAGCCTCTAGTAATTTTATAAGCACTTATATTTGGCCATTTGTGGGGCAATTGTTTACAAGACCTTTTACAAATGAGAAAACCAAGGATCTAATTTGCTCATGATCACATATTTAATAAGTAATCCAACATGAGCTAGAACTGCATCATTTTGTCTCATCAAAAATTTTTTCCATATATGTTGCTAAATCAAGGAAAGCAAGGTTGTTTATTTTTTTCTTTGTTAGCAAAAAAAGGCATTGAGGACAGCATACTAGGGATCTGGTTCAGTGTATATATGACTACATATTCGTTGAATGAATGAGTGTCTTGCCTACACCACAGAGTGAAGGCTGAACAAGGTGTGGAGTAGAAAGGATCTGTACAACAGTGGGCCCTCCACTAACTTCCCTTGACACACATCTACTAGGGCTGGCACCCTTCTGGAGTGCTGGCGGAGGGAAGCTCTTCCTTATTTTCATTCCTGATTCAGATTGCCAGATCCTTATATTTGACTTGAAATTGGTTATGACAGCACATCCTGTTTACTTGGATTAGTTCACAATCATTCTTTTTTTCTTCTGTTCTATAACACAAGGGTTACTTTTTCATAGATCACCGGATGCTTAACATGTCCTTTATGTGTTTGAGTTTGTTTAGTTCTTGCAAATACATTTCGTAACTGTATTGAACAACTCAATTCATAGGATTAGGGTGGGGGTTAGCAAGTAGTGTGAAATTCTACAAGCTCTTTTGCTTGGCTATTAAAGAAATGATTCATTCTTTACTAAGTATTACTTAAAACAATTCTTAAAGGGATCCAATTCACTAATTAGATTAATCATGTTTTCACTGAGAGTTTTTGATTTCCAAAATCAGAACTTGATGTGGTAAGGACTTGAGAATATAGTTTTGCAAAGAACCTAATTTTATTCCAAACCTGAGAAACCACTGACCAGATCTCAGAGAATTTAGAACTTAAACCTTATGCTGCATAATTATCAGTGAAACCAGTTTTTAAAAATGACACTTTACCAAATAACCAACAATAGAAGTGTTTCATAATTGGTAGCAACTAGCCCTTCTCAGCTTTCATTGAGATGAGATAAGATTTAATCTGTAGTTTTCCCTTGGAGCCACCAAGCTCTTTGTAAAGAAATTAATTTACTTTCCAAGAAAGTGAGGACCCAGTCTATAGGCAATGGAAAATTCCCACGTGCCATCTGGTTAAGCTGTTCACTTAGTGATTAGAGAATACAATATACATACCGACCAGACCTGTGAGTGCTTACATGGTGACTCAGTGTGCCACCCCACTCATTACATAACTATGAACCTAAGCATTGGGCTATGTAAATACTGGTTTTGTACCCAAAATAAATTATTTCTACATTTAGAGCCTTATGCTAAAATTCTCACTCAATTTTTTTCTCCCAGTGTAAACACATTCATATATCTTGGCTTCTTTTGAGGGAGTTTCCCCCTAAAATCCTATAAAATAAAAGTCATCCATTCATCCATTCAACCAACCAAAGTATAATATGCTAATGATAAGTTAAGGCTGCTTCAACTGCTCGTTATGAAATGTGCTGACTAGAGGTCAGATGCTCTGACTGGTAGGTTAGCTTGCTTCTGGGGTCTGGCCAATCAGGACTGACTGGATGGGCCAGATGTGCCCTAGAGCCCTCTCCTGGTCCCTCCCCAGCTACCCAACCTCCTGTGTCCCTCCCGGCTCCAATTGTGCATCTGTGTGATACCTCAGCCTGGCCTGCACCATCTTGCAATTTGCATCCCCTTGGGGGATGTTGGAGAGCCAGTCTTGGCCCAATCCCACAAGCTAGACTGAGGGACCCAACTGGTGCATGAATTTGTGCACCAGGCCTCTAGTCATGTTATAAAATCAGTAGTGTTCTCCATGGATATGCCATGTTTGGGGTACCTTTTAGGTTCTTTCCATCTTCCTTGTCCTCCTATATAATTTTACCCTGTATATCTTGCTTTGTTTTTTAATTAATATTCATTACATTTATCTTTTCTATAAATTCTCTAGTGCTATTGGTTTTTATCCATTCTTCTTCACTGAGTCTCATGTGAACATTACTAAACAGTAGAGGCCATTTTGTTTGCATTCCACAAAGGATGGTGTTTTTATAAAGCTTGCTGTGCAGGGAAGATTTTGGGGCTCTCTTCCAAGATGACTCAGCTCTTGACTGGCTGTTCCTGTGAATCATTTACCTGGAAAATAATGTAAATTATAATAGGAAATTACAAGTAGGGGCAACTAGCATGCAGGTCATTTATCATCCAGAGAAGCCCTACCTATTGAGTTAGGCATTTAGGTCCATTGGTGATGTAATGAGGCAGATGTCTGGGATCATTGTGGTGTTCATGAGTGAGCACATCACTCTCATAGGTGTTGGATACACGTTGCAATGCCTGGACCACGGCCACTGACCACAATCCTACCTCTGCCAGGTATCAGGAGAGCATAGAACAGGAACAGAATACATTTATCATCATTCCTAAAAAAGTAACTCAAAGCCCCCCAAATTCTAGAATATGCCATGTAGTTAAACAGCTAATTACATGCTGCCTCTTGTTTTTCCTTAGTTCACATAGGAGAGTCTTAGCTCCCCAAATATATTGTTAAAAGGCAAAAGTATGAGTCTTCTCACTTGGTATTCTCCCCAACCCCATCATTACTATCTTTAGTTATGTCCTCTTTTCTCTGGTAAAACACTGTACTCTAAAGTGATCTTTCCAAATAGGCAAATATGGTTAGAATTCCAGCTCAGTACTTACTGGGTGACCTGTGGCAATTGCTTATCTCCAGGTTTTCTCATCCTTATAAAGCTTAGGATATGGGATGTTGCAAGGATTAAATAAAGTAAGGTACTGAAATGCCTTACACAAGGTTAACAGTGTAATAAATGCTACTTCTTTCTGCTTCTCCTTCAAATTCTATCTATACTACACTCATTGGGGCTTTCAAATGTAGCACTATGCTCATTGGGGCTTTCATTTGCCTGGTTCTCATAAATTACATCTAGTAAATAAAAATAATGCACTTTTAAATATGAAAAGGCTTGAGAAATTATCTGGACTAGAGGTTTCCAGGAATGTTCTATGAGGCCCAAGGTTCCCCTGGGGAAGCCTACAGTGTTGCCCAAGGAGAGGAGGGAGTGGGGCTCAGTCCTTGACCTCCTTTGACCAGAGAAGTGCTGCTTTTATTAGTTTTAAATAATGAGATTTGCACGGCTGGTGTGGTTCAGTGGTTGAGCATTGACCTATTAACCAGGAGGTCATGGTCAGGTCAGGACATATGCAGGCTTGATCCCCAGTGGGGTGCATGCAGGAGGTATGATTCTCTCTCATCATTGCTGTTTCTCTCTCTCCTTCTCCCTTCCTCTCTGAAATTAATAAAAAAAATATTTTTTTAAAAGTGGGATTTTATTAGTATTTCATTTTGTGGGTGCAAAAGGTTTATATTCCAAAAAGAAGTAAAAAAAAAAAAGAGTTTGCAAAGCTGCTTTGACCAATAGCAGCTTTGGTTTTATAGATAAAGAAAATGAGACCCAGAGAGGTTGGAGTTTGCTGCCATGCTCTTTCCATCACACCAAGTCACTGGACTCTCGTGTAGCACTTCTTTAATGCTACTTGACTGAACTCTTCAGTGTATTTGTGAGCTTGGTCAGTAAAGATTTATTAAATTAAAAATAAATAAAATTAAATTCCCTCAAAGTTTCACAACTGTGTAGCATTAGAGCCCCTTCCACAAGTGTTGACATAATTCTTTCTAAAGCATTGGTGAGTGTGTCTAAGTTTCATTGCATTTAGTTTTTAAAGAGTGAACAAATCTTTAAAAATTTTTTAAGTAATTACTTAGTAATACATAACTATACGCTACTAAATATTCAATATAGGAATATTGGAGTAAAAAAAAGAAGTACTTTAAACACCAGCTTTCCCCTGAACAAGACAAACTAACTCTTTGTTGAACTGGTTAAATGTGTAGCTTACCAGATACTATTCTATGTTTTTATATAAATTCAAGAATAGTTTTAGTCTTCTTTGTGTAAATGACTTGATTTTTTATGACCTGCTTTTTTTCCTCCTAACAACATCATAGAGATATATTCAATAAATATATGCAATGCCACTTGCTTAACTTTCTTTACAGTGTTCCATTTCATGATGTGTCACTAAAAATGAGCAAGTAAATGGTTGCCTTTGTTTTCTACCTTACAAATATCCTTGCAATGAATATTCTTTTATACACCTCTGTGTACATATTTGAAAGTATATTTCTAAATAAATACCTGGAAAATTCCAAAGTCAATTTAAAAAATTAACAGATGTAGGCATATTGCTTTCCAAATGTGCCCACTCAGATTATGAGAGTAATTTTCTCATAATCTCAATCAGTACACAATATTGAAATTTCTATATTTTTATTTTTTATTATATTTTAAATTTTATATCTTTTAATTTTTCAATTCAAAAAGACTAAAGTGATATCCTCTTATTTTATAAGTCTTTGTTTATTGGTGGATTGAATGTTTTTGTTTTTGCATATGTCATTGCCCTTTGTATTTTTTTTTCTGTAAATTATCTCCTTATATCATTGCACATTTTTCTATTGGGTTGTCTTTTTCTTATTGAGTTACCACTTCTTTATACATGATGGGTCTTAATCCTTTTCTTATATATGCCACATACATTTTATCTTAATACTTTGTTATATGTTACACATATTTTATCTCAATTTATTTAACTTTTAACTTTGTTTACAGTCCTTTTAATATACAAGATTTACATTTTCATATAGCCATATTCATCAAAGTTTTTGTCTTTGTTGCTAATCTTCACTTTTCCATTGATTTTTAGAGAGAGAGGAAGAGAGGGGGAGAGTCAGAGAAAGAGAGAAACATCAATTGGTTGCCTCTTGCAGGTGTCCTCACCAGGGCCGGGATTGAGCCTGCAACTGAGATACTTGCCTTTTACTGGAATCGAATCTGAGACCCTTTAGTTCTTGGGTCAATGCTTTATCCACTGAGCTAAATCAGCCAGGGCTCATCAAGTCTTTTTCTTTATGCAAGTCCTGTCAACTCTTTCTGCCACGTCCAGACACTTCTCTTCACTTTCTTTCTACCATTTTTCCCCAGGACACTGTTCCCTCTTATAAGGACTGCTGCAATAGCTGCCTAACTGATCAGCTAGCTTTCACTGCTGCCTCTCCACAATGTGTCCTTTATACCTCCTCCATGTAGGAGTTTTTTATCAGATATTACCCCTCTCCTTAAAACTCTGTAATCACTTCACATTACATTTAGGGTGAAATCCATATTTCTAACTCTAGCTTACAAAAAACCCTGAATGGTCTGGCCTACCACTCAGACTTCATTTTATATAGGTACAATGCTTCAGCTACATAAGCCTAAAGTTTCTCAAAGTTTATTCTTAGTTTATGGGCTTTGCACTAATTATTCTCCCAGAATGGAAAGTATCTTTTCCACCTTTTTGAATGATTTGCTTCTTGCCATTCACATCACAATTTAAATTTAATCCCTTCAGAGAAAATTTTCCTCCAAAAATAGCCAAGAAAACTTTTTTTTTTGCAAATGAGAGCTTTATTTTAAGTTATATACTTTTACATTATATTTAAGTTATATACTTTTACATTATATTCTTTAATAAATAAATTTACTAGGGTGACATCAGTTAATAAAATTATATAGGTTTCAAATGTGTATTTCTATGATACATTATCTTCATATTGCATTGTGTGCCCACCACCCAAAGTCAATCTCCTTCTGTCACCATATATTTGATCCCCCTTTACCCTTTCCTACCTGCCCCAGACCAACCTTCCTGGTAGCAAAAAAATGAAAACAACCAAGTTAACTTTTGATCATCACATCCAGCTTTAATTCTCATTACAACATATGTATCATTATTTGATCCTCTTCTTATTGGTTTGTTGTTGGTTGAATGATTAATCTACTTATTAATCTGTAGATCCACTCAACTACCTATCCCTCCATACATTTACCTATCTGTTCACCTACATATATATAGTTTATCCACTATCCATCCATCTATCTATTCATCCATCTCTTCTCTTCGACTTTGATTTTTAAAAAATCTACTTACTGCTATTTAGGTGCGATCTGGGGAGGAAGTAGAGATATGAGACGGGGCAAAAGTAAGTTTATAATTGTTCATGTGGGAAATAATAAAATAATTTATAAATAATAATATAAGCATAAACTCCATTTCACATATTTATAACTGCAAACCTACTTTTGTCTTACCCTTTTTATATGATTAACTATAGAATGGCCATAAATTTATTCAAAACAAAACACTTTTGAAAGTAAAAGGGATTATAATTACATTGGGGCAAGATGTGTAATCTGGGACTGTCTCAGGCATATGGTTATCAATTTTATTTAAATTATTAAAGCTTTATAATCCTATCTAATAAAAGAGCAATATGCAAATTGACCATCACTCCAACACACAAGATGGCCACCCCCATATGGTACAAAGATGGCTGCCCCCAGGTGGACACAAGATGGCCACCATAAGATGGCTAGCAGGGGAGGGGAGTTGGGAGGGACCAGGCCTGCAAGAGAGGACAGTTAGGGGTGAGTGGGCCAGCAAAGGAGGGCAGATGGGGGTGACCAGGTCTGAAGGGGAGGATAGTTGGGGGGATCAGGCCTGCAGGAAGGGCAGTTAGGTGGAACCAGGCATGGAGGGAGGGCAGTTGTCGGGGAGGGGGGAACCAGGCATGCAGGGGAGGGCAGTTGTTGGGGGTGGGGAAACCAGGCCTACAGGGGAGGGCAGTTAGGAGCATAGAAGCAACCAGGCTGTCAGGGAAGGGTGGTTAGGGGCAATCAGTCAGGCAGGCAGACAAGCAGTTGGGAACAAGCAGTCAGGCCTTAATGGGTAGTTGGACATCCCTCGAGGGGTCCAGGATTGGAGATGGTGCAGGCTGGGCTGAGGGACATATACACACAAACTCACATGCATATATCCCATGCATGAATTTCTTGCACTGGGCCTCTAATATTTTAATATTTGGTATGCTTTTTTTATTTCCTTGCAAAATGCTTTTTTGTTTCATTTGGTCCAATGCATGGGAGAGGGCTTCAGGGTGCTTAAAAGAATGGCTAGTAGTTTCAGAAAGAGGCTCAGGTAAAAGCCAGAGACACCAAGAGATGCAGAGGGACCTCTGAAAGTCCTCTGGGCTCCAAAGGCTCCTAGGTGTGCTTCAGAGTGAGTCTTTTGAAGAGATACTCACCCATCCCAGATGGGGGGCTGGCCAGCCTGTGGACGTTAGTCAGGTGGGCCCATCTTCTTGATGAGTTTCACCTCCTCATCCAGGAAGTGGTTCTCCAGAAAGCCACAGAGATTAGGGTCTGTGTGTGTAGAACCCAGGGAATGCAGCTTCAAAAGGGCCTGGTTCAGGTTCTTCTCCAAAGCCATGGTGGCTTCCATGATATCCTGAATTTTGCCCCATTCATCTTGGGAAGGTTTTAGCACATTCTGGAAGAGAATAAGCCACCGCGATTGTTTTGCAACTTTAAGAGATGCTCAGCCCCCTCATGCTTCTTCTCCGCCAACTCTAGAAGAAGTAGCCCATGCCTTCAAGAACCACATCATCACGGTCAAAATAGAAGCTCCGAGAGAGGTAGGTGTTGGAGGCCCACAGATGCACGTTGTCCAGGAAGTTGACCGCAGCTTCCACCTTGGTGGAATAATTCTGACGCATTCGGGAACTCATGGTTGTTTGGCAATAAATAGTTAAGGTAGGAAAAACAACACCGCTGTGTTGGCTGGTGGTTCTGAAGTTGGTGACTGGATAAGATGCAGGAGAGTGGCTGGAGGCTGGAAGAAGGGGTATCCCTGGTCTGTTCCATCCAAACACTGTTGAAGCAAGAGACAGGTCTGGGACTGCTGAGGACAATACTTCATATGCACTTTATGCCCTTATTTATTCTTTATTAAATCAGCTATTGACAAGTCTAATACTTTTCCACATAACTTACATTCATATTATCAAATTCACATAAGTCTATGTTGGGCTTTTTCTGGGAATTAAGTTACATTTTTAGCAGAAATAATATTGTTCAAGAGTAGGATGTGTTGCATTTGGTCAGAAATAACACTATTGCCCAGCTGGCATGGCTCAGTGGTTGAATCTTAATATATGAATCAAGAGGTCATGGTCAGGGTCAGGGCACATGCCCAGGTTGTAGTCTGGATCCCCAAGTGTGGGACATACAGGAGGCAGCCAATCAATGGTTCTCTCTTCACTGATGTTTCTATATCTCCCTCTCTTTTCCTTTCTCTCTGAAATAAATAAAAATATATTCTAAAAAAAGATAAGTGGCTTTCAAGGCTACATTCTTAAAAAAGGAAATAACATTATTAAGAAACAATATATCTCTCTTCCTTTATTTCAGTTTTAAATTATATTTCAGAATATTTAATATTTCCTTCTCGAGTCCTGTATAATTTTTTAACTTTTTCTAAATTCTTATATATTTTACTGTGCTGATGTCAATGGGCATGTTCCCCCT
The DNA here is from genome assembly GCA_011751065.1 of Lasiurus cinereus. Classification (NCBI taxonomy): domain Eukaryota; kingdom Metazoa; phylum Chordata; class Mammalia; order Chiroptera; family Vespertilionidae; genus Lasiurus; species Lasiurus cinereus. The sequence continues at coordinate 862,280 of JAAGEH010002531.1, forward strand.
CCCCCCACTTTTTTTTTTTTTACCTATTGTTAGTATGTGGAAAAGCACTTAATATTTGCTTAGTTTATAATCAGTTAAACCCTACTTCAGAACATGTTGTCTTTTATCCCTCATTGTTTGCGTAGGAAAGATATTTTGCTCACTGTGTAAGATTCTATTGTCAAAGATAGCTGCAATGTCATTTCCCATCCTGTGTGCTCTTCTAAATGTAACCCTGCCACTGCTCCACCAGAATTTCCTTTAATTGAATCAGGACTTAATACTCCCTTGTAACTAATAGAATGCAGCAGAAGGGATGATGGGTGACATTCAGTTTCTGCCTAGTTCTCTTGAAACATTTCCCCTCAGGATACTCCCTGTTGGGATGCTCCTCTGTATAGATGTCATGCTGTGAGGAGTCCAAGCCCCATGGAGAGGCCATGGCATGCAGGTATTCTGGTTTATAGTCCTGCATGAGTAGTTATCTTTGTCCAGGCACCAGCCATGTGAGTAAAGAAGGTCCCAGATGATTCCAACCCCAGGCATTTTGGTCACCCCCAGCTATTTCTTCCTATTTGTGAGGCCTCAGACAATGGGGAACAGAAATGGGCCATCCCCTCTGTGCCCTGTCCAAATTCCCTGATGCTCTGAATCTGTGAGTACTAAGCTGGGGTAGTTTATTACATAGCAATAGATAAATGAAACACTCATGAATCAGTGCATAGAATAAGGAGCCATTTGTTAGCCTTAAGATGTTCATCGTATCAACCAAGCTTTCTTACACTTACCTCTAAAGTGGGGTCAGTGCTAACTGCCTTTCCAAACCACATAGAATCAAGAGAGTAAATAATGTGTAAGTACTTTGTAAAGATGGTGTTAAAGTGTAAAGCACTCTCTCCAATGAAGTGATGCCGAAACATAAAGGCTAACTTCTGAGTCAATTATATATATATATATATATATATATTTTTTTTTCCTAAGGTCAACAGGTGTAATGATTCCCAAAGCAAGCCTGAGAATGTGGGAAAGGAGATCTTGGCTCAGGCAACCACATGCTGCATCTCTGAAACATGAAAAGTACTCTGTTTGTTACAATAAATGACTGAAATTTCTTCTTGGGAAAGGAAAGATTTGTGTAGTTCTGTTTAGGATTCAAGAAATCCAAGTAGCTCAGACATGACCTGAGGTAAAACTAAAACTGCTAGAGAGTATCTCAATTTTGTTGAGACTTTTCTTTGAACCTAAGGTCACCACATTAAGAACAATCCAAACCACATGTTGGAAGGGCTGCTTACAGCATTACCTCAAGACAAACCGAGGCATAAGTCAAAATGGCTTAAATCTCTAACATGAAATGCCAGAGTTGTCAATGATTAAACCAAACTCACCAAATTCCACACAACCCAAGAAAAATCATAGTTAGATAAAGAGTTTGACCTTTAGAAGAGCAGTGAGAGTGATCTTACTCAGTGTTTCCACTCTGTTTTCTTATAAATCTAAGAAAGGAAAGTGTTTATACAGGAAGTATAAAGATTTGAGTTTCCTGATTTATATTCCTGGGTTGTTCTCAAAATCAATTTCTGCTTTCCCTATTTTTTTTTTATTCTATTAACTCTGCTGAATCTGAAACAATCGAATATTCCTTTCAGTTGTCTGTTTTAATTTTACAGCTGTGAATGGGCAAATAAATAAGATTTAAGGCTTAAAGGCAGTGTGATCTACAAGAAAGAACATTTGCTTTCATTGCACACACATAAATGGCACTACAGCTATCTACCTAAACTGTTTGAAGCTCAGAAATGGGGTAAGCAGGGATAATAATATTTACCTCCTCATGTTATTGTGAGGATTAAATGGCCTTGTGTTTGGGGAAACAAAGTCATGTTGACATTTTACCCCAACTTCCCTGGATGAGATCTTTTACAAACTTAGTGCTGAATATCCCAACAATTGTCTTCCTCTTCTTCAGTTTCCTCTAGGTATTTCTGGAACTTCCCAGGTGATTCTACACATACTCACACATGGAGCTAAGGTCTCAGAAAGTTTAGAATAAGGAAGTATCCACTTCAGTTTCCAGGCCCTCACCCCATAGGCCTGGTAGTTAGACACAATTTCCTCTTTAAATTTTTTTAAAAAGAATATATTGTCATTATTTCAAAGAGAGGATAAGAGGTAGAGAGAGATTGAAACATCAATGATGAGAGAAAATCATTGATTGGCTGCCTCCTGTATGCCCCCTACTATGGTTTAACCCCCCAGCTCGGGCATGTGCCCTGACTGGGAATCAAACCATGACCTCCTGGTTCACAGGTCGACACTCAACCACTGAACCACACCTGCCAGGCTAAATGCCTCTTTATAATACTATTTTTTTTTCTCTTCCTGACTTACTTTCTGTTCAACTTCACAGCTAGCTCTGACTCGTATGCAAATCAACTCATGAAATAGACTTGGGAATCACCAAACCTCCTACTTCCTAGGCAGGCACAACCAGTAATTTGGATTTACTGGAATGCCTGGCACAGAGCCTCCCCATACAGTATCTAATTTTACCCTAGGGGAGGCTAAGTGACATATCCAAGATCACATAATCAGGATGCAAACTCAGGTCTCATGACACTGTAGAGGCCCTTCTATAAGGGCTAGTGTCAGCCTTTTTCTCTTCAGTGACTTTGGAAGAGTCCTCTCTGGGCCAGGAAACCCAAAGACTATTTTGTGGCTTAGCCTGGTACATGCCCTCCATGATGCTAACCTCTAAAAGTCATCCTGAAAAATCTCCCATGCCTTCTTACTCAGTTAGAAAAAATAAAATCACGTCTTTATTTTTCACCCTTGGCAAATATTAGAGTGTACTTTTCCTGAGTAAATAATTGTTCTTTGTGTTTAATTTCTATTGTGTATTCACAGTTTCCGTTTATGGGCAGAGTCATGGTTTAAAATAAGCCAACCTCATACAGTTTCATGTTCAATACCTTCCCTTTTCTTTACAGGTTGTGAAAATGCTGGACTATTTCTTGGGAGTATTGGCAGAGAAGCTAGGTAGTGCTGTCACATATATACACAGAACAATCCAGGGATTTTGATCAAAGATACAGACCAGCTGGAATCCAGATTGAGGTGCAAATAACTTGCAGTTAGTGCTCATGGGAGGCAACTTAGATACTTCAGTCAGCTGACTGCCCGGATCCTCCTGCATCTTGGAAAACTATAGGTTGAAAGTGTTAGAGCACTGGTTTCCAGTCAGAGACTAATAACAGTAGAATCCAGAGATGCACAGTTGGTTAAAACAATCCTTTAGAGTGCCTTGTATGACAGAGGTCTGCAGGCCTCTCCAGATCTCAGCCAAATATTTCCTACATCTTTGAAAGGTCTGGACTGCAGACCTCAGAAAAATATGCAAAGCTCTTTCTTGGCACTATACTCGAGACTCCTGAGGAGATAGGAAAACCATGATTGCTTTATTTTGTATAAGAAGAAAGAGAGCCAAAACCGGTTTGGCTCAGTGGATAGAGCATCGGTCTATGGACTGAAAGGTCCCAGGTTCGATTCCAATCAAGGGCATGTACCTTGGTTGCGGGCACATCCTCAGTAGGGGGCGTGCAAGAGGCAGCTGATCAATGGCTCTCTCTCATCGATGTTTCTAACTCTCTGTCCTTCTCCCTTCCTCTCTGTAAAAAAAATCAATAAAATATATTTAAAAAAAAAGAAGAGAATTTCTGTGACTGGAAATAGAACTGTTGTTATAACCAGGACTTTTATTATTAGGAAGGTTTGGCATAGGAAATGTCTGCTAAAGAGTTCCTTTATGTCCTTCCTCATTGATCTTACTTATATTTCACTTCATTTCTGGGGCAGGGAATTAAACCAAATTGAAACTTGTATCAAAACCATAACCACCACACTAACTTACTAACCCTGAAGCACAGGTAGATCAATTCATCGATATTAATTTAGGGCACAGGCTAAATGAAAGGGTTTAAAAAAAACATTTTTTTTCTCTTTGAAAAACCAATGGATAGGTTTAAAATAAACCTTTCTTATTTTTTTGATCAAGAGCGTCAAAATATTCTCAGAAATAAACAGAACAAAATGTATGGATTTTAAATTCCAAGGTCTGTGACCAAAGGGAGAAACTGGGATCATTGCTTGGGCAGCTAAAATGGTATGTCTTGTTACCTGAGATAATGGGGAGATTAATAAACTTACTTTACTTACTTTAATTATTTTACTTTTTGTAGCTGTGACTCATTTCTTGCCAGGGCCCCCACCCCTTGACTTCAGGAAGTTGTCTGAGACTTGGGTTGGCTCTCACAGTCTCCTGATGCTGTATTGTCCTTAGAATGGGTAGGAAACTATTAACCAATCACATCGCTGTTCTGTGTACTCCTATTAGCTCCTGAAGCTTACAAAGCAGATTAGGTACAGCTCCAGCTTCCTGAAAACATAAGAGAGAGGAAAAAAATGTCGAATTTTCAAAAGGTATTGTGGAAAAGCTCCCCTTTTCATGCTTGCATTATTTAAAATAATTACTATAATACCTGCACTTCGCTTTCTCTGAGGAGACCTCAATTTTTTTGTACTAGGCAAAAATAAACCTCAGGACCACTTGTATGCTGAAACTTGCCGGGCAACAGGATACGTGTAGCCTGACTTTTCCATTAGTGTTCAAGTGAATGCTAGCCAAGCAGCTCACATAAGAGCCCTGTAGACTCAACTCAATGCGGCAGGAAATTACTCTGGACACTTCAGGAGACAATTGTTCTGCCTTCTCCACCCCACCTCTCTATACCAAAAGTCCCACTCTGGTTACCTATATTTACTTTAGCCTAATTTGTGCTAGAGATAGGAATTTCCATTTTAAAACAACAACTGGCATTTACTGAGTGTTTACAATGTGCTTGATACTGTGGCAAGTACCATATACACTCACTTAATTCATGTTTAGCACAAAGCCGTGAGGGAGGCACGATCATTCTCCTTTCATACAGGAAGAAAGTAGAGGCATCACGGTTTACACTCCTTGAGTATGTAAGCTCTGTGAGAGTCTGACTTGTTTTGCTCATGCTATATTGTAAGCATCTAAAAGAATACCTGGCACTTAGTAGGTGTTCAACAAATACTTATAAAATAAATGGATTGATGAGTGAATACTAACAACCCAAGGTCACATGACCAGGGTGGACCCAGACTCACCCAAAGGTCATATAGCTAACTAGGACCCAGATTCAGTCTCTGACCTGATGCCCCTGCCCTTCCAGTGCTCAGCACACGGTTTCAGCAATGCTGCTACCCTGTGACCTCCAGCAGCTCAGAAGAGGAAAATGTGGTTACCTTCTCATTGTCAGAGCCTTTGTGAAATCACCGACCAAAGCAGGACGAGAGAGAGAGAGAGACAGAGAGAGAGAGAGAGAGAGAGAGAGAGAAAGAAGGTACTGCCCTTGACCATAATCAAACCTGGGGCTTTTCAGTCTGCAGGAAGACACTGTAACCACTGAGCAAAACCTGCTAGGGCTAGAACTTTTAACCTCTCAGTGTTTCAGTCCCATCATCTGTAAAACAGAAATAAGTATTCACCGCATATAGGTATTGTGAGGGTTAAATGGAGAAAATATAGATAAAACACTGAGCACCGATGTTTTGTGTTGTGCCCAGAGTTCGGGGTCCCCAATAATCCACCACTAAGGAGCCTTTTCCGATGCAAAAGCAAAGAGTCTTTATTCAAACCCGGGTTTGGCTCTCAGCCTCTTTCTGACGCAGCAGCGAGGCGAGAGAGCGGACCGGGCTGAAACAATGAGTTTTATGGGGTAGGATAATTAGGGGGCTTGGGAAAGTGATGAAGGCTACAGAGATTGGTCACTTGAATTGGGGTCTTTCTGTGGTTAAGCCTAATTAGGACCTTAGCTGTGTTCCTGAAGCTTCATTGGTCCATTTGGGTGGGGGTCGGGGAAGTTAAGACATTGCTGGCACACCTGTGGCCACTCCCAGAAAAGGGAGGGGTTTTAGGCAGGGATCCCAGCCCTATAGGACAAGATGGAGGGGAGTTCATTTCCTTTCATTTTGCACATAGCAGGCATTCAGTAATAGTTGCCTTTTTCCTTCTCCCATTGAATCTGAGGCTGTATCACCCATTTCTAGATAGGCAACAACATTCTCTGTGCTCTCCCTGTCAAACAAAATGTGGAGAAGAAAAGCCTGAAAAAGGACACTGGCCAAGGGGGATTGAGGATGCAAATGTAGTCAATCTGTACTAACTGTTCTCCTGCAGGTAAAAAACAACATTCCTTTGTAGATATTTCAACGAGTGTGTGAAATTCTCTGAGATAATTCTGGCCTTTGCGGACATGGAAAAAAACGCTAAACTGACTGAGGGCTGTGGATGCTGGACTACAGCCTAATTAAATAGGTTATGAAATGCTGTATGTAATGTGCTCAGGCTCTAGCTGTGTTGAGGTAAGGAAGGCAGCCTTTTCAGAATATTCAGAGGAGTAGGGAGTATAATTAAACATTACAAAGGGTTCAAAAGTTAAGAAAGCCTGCATTTAAAAATATATACATATAGAGCTAAAATACTTATTTTAAAATATTCCTTACAGAGAAAAAGAATGCCTTCCTAAATTTCACTGAGATGCCTTTGAAATGTTTCTTTGAATACAGTGTGGGATTTTGTGTAGGACTGAAGAGGAATGGGGAGCGGTGCGGGGGAAAGAGGCAAGTGGGAGCTCACCTGGAGAGTGAGGTCCTGGGTCTGATGCTCACCTAGGTTGAGCCCTGCAGCAGGAGCTAGTTTAGGAAATCAGCTCTAATTGTGAAGAAGAGTTGAAGCGCTTGCAGCAGAAGCTTCGCATAGATTGGAGTCCTACCAGCCTGACACAGGAGCTGCTGCTCCTCCTTACAGTGCATTGCTGTCTAAATTCAGAAGAAAATGGTTCATCCCAAACAAGACACTTACCCAGAACCAAAGCAAAGTTCCCGCAGACTGGGAAAAGAGCTCTCCTACTCTCCTGTTCCCTTGCCCAAGGTCACCCCAAGGCTTAGCACTATTCATTGATCTCTGTAAATTGCCTTGGAGATTGGAACAACAAAGAAAGTCTTTAGTGGCATGTTTTCCCTTGAAGATGACAGGTAATAAAGCTAGATTTAGGAAGGAGATTTAGGAATGGGAAAGATAAGTAAATAGGAAATATCATTTGTCTTCTTTTTTTTTTTTTCTGCCTCCTGCAAGGCTACAGAAGTAGCAGTTTGGGAGGGGTATTGGCTGTGTTTATATCTCATTTCCTTGGTACTTTTGCCTGCCATCTTCTTTTATTCTGGTCTTTATTTATCTTCCCACTGCCCACCCCAGCTATTTAAATTTCCTGTCTTCTCTCCTCTTCCTTCTTTTCTTGTGAGATGTTCTGAGCTTGATGGGTTTAGGGATATGCTTTTCTCAAAGGGTTAAAATTACAATTTTAAAGTTGACTTTAGGTACTCAAAGGATTAAATGCAAGAGATTTTTATTTTAAAATTAATTAAAATAGCCAAGACTGGTTTGGCTCAGTGGATAGAGCGTCAGCCTGCAGACTGAAGGGTCCTAGGTTCAATTCCGGTCAAGGGCATGTACTTGGTTTTGGGCACATCCCCGGTGGAGGGCGTGCAGGAGGCAGCTGATCGATGTCTCTCTCTGACTTTCTATCCCTCTTCTTTCCTCTCTGTAAAAAATTAATAAAATATATATTTAAAATTAATTAAAATATTTTTAAATATTTAAAGTATCTGAAAGTTTTTAAAGAATTGAATACCTTTTGAGATATCTTACTGCAGACTGGGTTATAGCAAAAGGAGGGCTATGTATGCCAGCAATGGAGATCTTGGTAGATCTCACACAAAGTAAATACATTTGTCTTTAGTTAATACCAGGATAGTCCTAGAGACGATTGAAGAATAATTTGGAGATAACCTAGTATTTTCCTGTGAGGGTGATAACTGACTAAATTATCAACCCTGTATTTTTATAATATGATTATCAAGTTTAATAAGAATCTAAAGATATCATTTATGTCTCAGTACTGAGTACCTAAAATCAACTTTAAAATTTTAACGCACAGTTAAACCAAAGCATTTGGTATGCCCCTATTGTCAAACACTCTTTTCCTTCTATAACATATTTAGGAAAGTGACAAGGATACAAAATCCATAACATAGTTTACATAATATAACTACATGTCTAATGTTAATTATTTCATTGGGTGATATCTTTAGGTAATATACCTTTTCTCTTTTCCTGAAATTTCTGTTTCTGCACATGTTGGTTTGTTCATTTATTTCAGACTCTGTGTGCCAACAAGCACATAGTGCTGCACAGTGAGCATTAGAAACACAGTGGTGAGTAGCCAGACCTGGCTAGGTCATCCTAGAACATAACATCTACTTGTTCCTTAAGTGCCTTGTTTCTTAATAGCCTTACAATGACTTCAAAGAAAATAACTATTTTTTTTTTTACTTGGATATCAATACTTTCAACCATAGCAATGCTAGTCTCCCAAATATTATGAATCTTACTTGAAGGCAGAGACAGTTTGGCTTGTAAGAGCATACCTTGAAATTAATAATTTATCAAGCTTTGTAAAGTATTTACAAGCTGTGAATTATTAGGTAAGTTCTATCATAAGTAAAACCCCAATGGAATCTTTGAGGAATATATAAAATATATACACATACATTTTCAGTTTTGAGTTAGATTTTTTTTAATGTAACAGTTTTATTTTCATTAGCTTGTTTAATCTTCATGCATTCTTATAAATTACATATACTTATCATGCTCATTTTACAGATGAGGGAATTTAGATGACTCAAGGACATACATGTAAGATTCTAGTAGTTGAATCAAGGCAGTCTGGTCCCAGATTCTGTACTTTTCATTATTCCACTTTATATTATTTTATTATCACTAGAGGCCCCATACACGAAGATTTGAGCAAGAATGGGCCTTTCTTCCCCTGGCTGCTGGCAATGCCTTTACTCAGGCCCGGAGCTGCCTTTCCACCTTCCCACACTGCCCAGAGGCTCAGAGCGGCACAGAACGTCCCTCCCTGGCCACTCGGTGCCTGCGTATGCAAATTAAGCCCCCATTTTTTTTGTCTGGTGGTGTCATGAAGGTATGATTAATTTGCATATTACTCTTTTATTAATGTAGATTTAAAAATTGAATTTGTGATATTAGTCCACAAAAAATCATACAAGTTTCAAGTGTACAAACCAATAAAACATCATCTGCACACTGCATCATATGCCATTGCCCTAAGCTAAGTCTCTTTTCCATTCCACTCTCTCTTTTGCTCAACTCCAACTACTCCCATCCCCCTTCCCTGTGGCTGTCACCACACTGCTGTCTGTATCTCTGTGATATATAGTATATGTGTATATAATATATATGTATATATATATATATATATATCCTATCTAATAAAAGCATAATATGCAAATTGACTGTATCTCCACTATACCCACAAACCACACTCACCAACCACACCCACCAGCCAATCAGAGTAAGTATGCAAATTAACCTAACCAAAATGGCTATGGCCACAGAGGGCACAGGAGAGAGGCCTGGGTTGCCCCTGGTGATGAAAGAAGCCAAGTTTTCCGCAAAGCCTGGCCTGGGGAGGTTAAGGCAACACAGTTACAATGGCTGTTCCAGCAGAAGGCTTAGCTTGGCTCCAGGCTACAAAGTTTTCGATTGTAGAAAATAAATAAATCCCAGATATCAGGGCTTCTGCTTGGGTAGCTGGGGGGTGTGGTCCGCCTGCAAACGACCACAGACCCCTCATCCAGGCCACCCCACGCCCCAAGGGAACCCCCACCTGATCCAGGATACCTTTCAAGGCAAACCAGCTGGCCACCACCCATGCAGCAGGTCTCTATCCTATCTAATAAAAGAGTAATATGCAGATTGACCATCACTCCAACACACAAGATGGCTGTCTTCAGTGGTCAAAGAACCTGCCCCCATGTGGACACAAGATGGCAACCACAAGATGGCCAGCTGGGGAGGGCAGTTGGCAGGGACCAGGCCAGCAGAGGAGGGAAGTTGGGGGTGACTGGGCTTACAGGGAAGGGCAGTTGGGGGTGACCAGGCCCACAGGGGAGGGCAGTTAGGGGCAAACAGGCTGTCAGGGGAGCAGTTAGACATCAATCAAGCCGGCAGGGGAGTGGTTAGGGGGTAATCAGGCTGGCAGGCAGAAGCAGTTAGGGGCAATCAGGAAGGCAGGCAGGTGAGCAGTTGGGCCTCAGCAGAACTGGATTGTGAGAGGGATGTCCTCCCTGGATCAGGCCTAAACACGCAGCCAGACATCCCTCAAAGAGTCTCAGATTGGAGAGGGAGCAGGCTGGGCTAAAGGACACCTCCCACCCACCATGCATGAATTTCATGCACCAGGCCTCTAGCGTGTGTGTATATGTGTGTGTGTGTGTGTGTGTGTGTGTGTGTGTTATTGCTTAATCCCTTTACCTTCTTTCATCCATCCACCCAAATTTTTCTCTCCCTTAACAGCTGTTGGTCTATCCATTCCTCTGTTTCTACTTTGTTCATTAGTTTATTTTGTTCATTAGATTCCACATATAAGTGAAATCATATGGTATTTGTCTTTGTGTGACTGGCTTATTTCACTTAATATAATAATCTACAGATCCATCCATGCTGTCACAAAAGGTAGGATTCCCTTTTTTGTTGTTGTTGTTGTTGTTATGGCAGAGTAGTATTCCAGCTTTTAAAAAATCTTTATTTTTTAAAGTATTGCAGATGTCCCCTTGTTTTCCCCATTGACCCTTTCTGGCCTGCCTCATCCACCACCAGGCCTTCACCACACTGTTGTCTGTGTCTATGAAATGCATATATTCATGCTAGAGGCTCGATGCATGAAATTTGTGCAAGCGTAGGCCTTCTTTCCCCCAGCTGCCAGCACTGGCGTCTCTCTGGCACCCAGGACCCACACCTCCCCCCAGCACCTGGGACTCGGCCTTCACTCTGGCCATTTGGCAGGCCCCTGGGACCTAGGCTTCCCTTGCAGCCCCAGCTTCATCCGGAAGGATGTCCAGTCTAATATGCTAATTAGACCATATGTCCTTCTGAATGCATCTGGGGCTGCGAGGGAAGCCTGGGTCCTGGGTGTCAGAGGTGCCTGCAGCCAGGGGAAGGCAGGCTTACACTTGCATGAATTTCATGCATCAAGCCTCTAGTTATAGATAACTTCTTTGGTTGATTTCTTCCCATCCACCCACCTGCCTCTGACTTCCCTCTAAAATTTGACAGTCTGTTCTATGCTTCTATGCCTCTGGATCTGTTTTGGTCATCAGTTTATTTTGTTCTTTAGATTCCACATATGAATGAGATCATGTGATACTTATTTTTGACTGGCTTATATCACATAGGATAATACTCTCCAGTTCCCTCTATGTTGTCTTAAACAGTAAGAGATCCTTCTTTTTACTGCTGCATATATAAATATACCACTGATGGGCATTTGGGCTGTTTTCAGATCTTGGCCATTGTAAATTATGCTGCTATGAACATAGGAATGCATACATTCCTTCGAATCAGTGTTTCTGGTTTCTTCGGCTATATTCCCAGAAGTAGGATTCTTGGATCAAAAGGCAGTTCCATTTTTAATTTTTTTAGGAAACTCCCTACTGTTTTCCACAGTGGTTGCATAGTCTATTTTCCCACCAACAGTGCACAAGGATTCCCTTTTCTCCACATCCTCGCCAACATTTGTTGTTCGTTGATGTATTGATGATAGCCATTCTGACAGATGTGAGGTGATATCTCATTTTATATATTTTTAAAAATATATATTTGTTTTTATTTCAGAGAGAAGGGGAAAGGGAGAGAAACATCAATGATGAGAGGGAATCTTTGATCGGCTGTTTCCTGCATGCTCATTATTGGGGATCAACCCTGCAATCTGGGCATGTGCCCTGACCAGGAATCAAACCCTGACCTCCTGGTTCATGGGTTGATGCTCAATTACTAAGCCACACTGGCTGGGCTCATTGTGGTTTCAATTTTCATCTCTCTGATGATTAGGGACATTGAGCAATTTTTCATATGTCTATTGCCCATCCTCTTTGGAGAAGTGACTGTTTAGGTCCTTTGCCCATTTTTTAATTGGACTGTTTGTCTCCATGGTATTGAGTAGTATGAGTTCTTTATATATTTTGGAAATTAACGCCTTATCAGATGTATCATTGGAAATATGTTCTTCCATTCAGCGGGTTCCCTTTTAATTTTTTTGATGGTTTCTTTTGATGTGCAAAAACTTTTCAATTTGATGTAGTCTCATTTGTTTATTTTTCCCTCTGTTTCCCTTGCCTGAAGAGATATATCTGCAAAAATATTGCTATGTGAGATGTCTACGATTTTACAGCCTGTTTTCTTCTAGGATTTTTATGGTTTTACAACTTACATTTAAGTCTTTAATTCATTTTAATTTCATTTTCATGTACAGTGTAAGTTAGTGTTCTACTTTCATTTCTTTGCATGCATTTGTCCAATTTTCCCAATAGCATTTATTGAAGAGACTTACTGGACCCCATTGTGTGTTCCTGCCTCTTTAGTCAAATATGAACTGACCATAAAGGTGTGGGTTTATTTCTGGACTCTCTATTATGTTCCACTGTTTTGATTACAATGTTTGTGTTATATAGTTTAATATCAGGTAGTGTGATACCTCCCACTTTTTTTCTTTTTCTTTTAAGATCTCTGAGGCTATTTGGGGTCTTTTCTGGTTCCATATAAGTTTTTGGAATATGTGTCCTAGATATGTGGAATATTTTAATAGGATATTCATTGAATCTGTAGATTGTTTCCGATAGTATGGACATTTTAATGATGTAAATTCTTCCATGAATATGGTGTATACTTCCACTTATTTGTACCTTCTTCAGTTTTTTTCTTCAATGCCTTATAATTTTTTGAGTAAAGGTCTTTTTACATCCTTTATTAAATTTATTTCTGTGTACCTTATTTTTCTCATTGCAATAGTAAAATGGGATTTTTAAAATTCTTTTTCTGATAGTTCATTATTTATTTAATAAAAAATGACACAAATTTCTGAATATTAATCTTATATCCTGCTACTTTGCCATATTTATCAATTAGATCTAGTAGTTTTTTTGGTGAAGTCTTTAGGGTTTTCTATAAACATTATCATATCATCTGTGAATAATGACAATTTAAATTAATCCTTTTAAATTTGGATGCCTTTTATTTCTGTGGCTAGAACTTCCAGTACTATGTTGAATAAGAGTGGTGAAAGCAGATGCCTCTGGCAAAGATGTCCCCTCTCACCATTCCTTTTCAACATTGTGCTAGAAATTATAACTAATGCAATAAGAAAAGGAAATAAATGGTATACAGATTGAGAAAAAAGACATAAAATGGTCTTTGTAAATTACATCATTGCCTATGTTGAAAATAAAAAAGAATTGTCAAGCTCTGGCTGGGTGACTCAGTTGGCTAGAGTGTCATCCTATACACCAAAGGGTCTCAGGTTCAATTCCTGGTTAGGGACCATGCCCAGGTTGTGAATTCTATCCCTAGTCAGGGTGGTTATATAGGAGGCAACCAATGAATTTTTCTCACATATATATCTCTCTCAAAAAATAAAAATTAAAAAAAAAAGATAGAGATAGCATGGAGGGACCTGGAAAGTGTTACGCTAAGTGAAATAAGCTAGTCAGAAAAAGGCAAGTATCACATGATCTTACTTATATGTGGAATCTAATGAACAAAATAAACTGATGAACAAAACAAATCCATAGACACGGAAGCATGGAACAGACTGATGAACCTCAGAGACAAGGAGGGGAGGTTGTGGGAAGAGATTAACGATATAACTTATATGCATATATACATAGCCCATGGACAGACAATAGTGTAGTGAAGGCCTGGGAGGGGTAGGAGCAGGGTGGAGGGGGTCAATAGGAGAAAAAGGGAGGTACATCTGTAATATTTTCAACAATAAAAATAAATTAAATATATATTAAGAGAATTAGAAGACAAGCCACAGAGTGGGAGAACATATTTATAAAAATATATCTGATAGTTATTCAAAATATAAAAAGAACTCTTAAAACTCAATAATAAGAAAACAAATAACTTAGTTAAAAAAATGGGCCAAAGACCTTAAAAAATACCTCATCAAAGAAAATATACAGATGGCAAACAAACATGAAAAGATGCTCTACATCAGATATGATTAGGGGAATGGAAATCAAAACAACAAGATACAACTACATACCAAAATCCAGAACACTGACAACACCAAATGCTGGCGAGAATGTGGAGCAGTAGGAACTCTCATTCATCGTTGGTGGGAATGAAAAGTGCTGCAGCCTCTTTGGAAGTCAGTTAGATTATTTCTTTTCTTTTTTTTTTTTTTTTTTTTTATTTCTTTTTTTTTTTTAGTATTAATTTTTATTGGACGAGTCATCTTTTTTTTAATTTAATAAAACTTTATTGTTCAGATTATTACATTTGTTCCTCTTTTTTCCCCTCATAGCTCCCCTTCACTTGGCTCCCGCCCCTCCCTCTGCCTTTACCTACCCCCCACCCCATTGTCCTCATCCATAGGTGTGTAATTTTTATCCAGTCTTTCCCTGTACCTCCTCACCCCTTTCCTCCTGAGAATTGTGAGTCCACTCCCTTTCTATGTCCCTGATTCTATTATATTCTATTTATTCTGTTCATCAGATTTTTAATTCACTTGATTTTTAGATTCACTTGTTGATAGATATGTATTTATTGTTCATAATTTTTATCTTTATCTTTTTCTTATTCTTCCTCTTCTTAAAGAGTTCCTTTCAGCATTTCATATAATCCTGGTTTGGTGTTGATGAACTTCTTTAGCTTTTTCTTATCTGTGAAGCTCTTTATCCGCCCTTCAATTCTGAATGATAGCTTTGCTGGGTAGAGTAATCTTGGTTGTAGGTTCTTGCTATTCTTCATTTTGAATATTTCTTGACCACTCCCATCTGGCCTGCATAGTTTCTATTGAGAAATCAGCTGACAATTGTATGGGTGATCCTTTGTAGGTAATTAATTGTTTTTCTGTTGCTGCTTTTAATATTCTCTCTTTGTCTTTTGCTGTTGGCATTTTAATTACGATGTGTCTTGGTGTGGTCCTCTTTGTATTCCTTTTGTTTGGGGTTCTGTGCACTTCCTGGACTTGTAAGTCTATTTCTTTCACCAGGTGGGGGAAGTTTTCAGTCATTATTTCTTCAAATAGGTTTTCAGTATCTTGCTCTCTTCCTTCTTCTGGCGCCCCATAATTCTGATACTTTTACGTTTAAAGTTGTCCCAGAGGCTCCTTATACTATCTTCACATTTTTGGATTCTTTTTTTCTTTTTTCTTTTCCAGTTGAGTGTTTTTTGTTTCTTTGTATTTCAAATCTTTGACTTGATTCTTGCATTCCTCTAGTCTGCTGTTAGGTTTCTGTATAATATTTTTTATTTTAGTCAGTGTATGTTTAATTTCTAGTTGGTTCTTTTTTATCTTCTCTTGGGGTCTCATTAAATTTATCCAACTTTTCTAGGATATTCTTGAAAAACCTTATAAACGTGGTTTTGAACTCTATACACAGTCATTTGTTTTCCTTCATTTCTTTTGTTTGTGATCCTTTCCCTTGTCTTGGCATTTTCACTATGCCGGGAGAATTTCTGTGTTGGATTCAGCCTTATGATTCCAGACTTGCAAAACTGCAGAAGCCTCTCTGTTGAGCTTGGGATGGGTGGAGTCTCAGGGCTTAAGGGACTGCCTTGCCTTCCAGTAGGCCCTACCCGCCACGGTCCATATGAGTCTCACCCGGAATTGGGGTTCAGAGCAGTAGGATCTGGGGTTCAGTGCAGTCAGGTGTTTCTGTCTCCCTTTTGCTAGAGGAAGCCAGCCAGGCACTCTGCAGTCCCCATCCTCTCCATACATGTATCTCCTACCTCAGCTTTTTGCAACCCTTCTGATTCTCCATGAGTCTCTCTCTTTCTTCTAGTTGTAGAATTTCCACTCATCCAGCTTTTCTGTGGTTCTGGATGATGTTCATTCTGTCTTTTAGTTGTAGTTTTGAAATTATTGTGCGAGGGAGCAGTTTAGGTGTTTATTATGCGACCATCTTGGTTTCTCTCCCAGTTAGATGATTTCTTAGAGAAATAAACATATCTTACAATGCAATCCAGCAGTCATGTTTCTTGGCATTTACCCAAAGGAGTAAACTTAGGTCCATACATGACTTACATATGGATGTTTATAGCAGCTTATTAATGATTGCTAAAACTTGGAAGCAATCACAATCTTCTTTAGTAAGTGAATGGTTAAACTATGCTATTTCTAGACAATGGAATATTATTTAGCACTAAAATGAAATGATCTATCAAACTATAAAAGGACATAGAGGACATTATTAAGTGAGAGAAGCTAATCTGAAAGGCATACTGTATGATTCCAATATATGACATTTTTGTAAAGGAAAACAATGAAAACAATAAAAAAGACCAGTCGCCAAAACCGGTTTGGCTCAGTGGATAGAGTGTTGGTCTGCAGACTGAAAGGTCCCAGGTTCGATTCTGGTCAAGGGCATGTACCTTGGTTGTGGGCACATACCCAGTAGGGGGCGTGCAAGAGGCAGCTGATCGATGTCTCTCTTTCATTGATGTTTCTAACTCTCTATCCCTCTCTCTTCCTCTCTGTAAGAAATCAATAAAATATATTAAAAAAAAAAAAAAAGACCAGTGGTTGCTGGTGGGGAAAGGGGCAGGCACAGATGAATAGGTGGAGCACCAAGGATTTTTAGGGCAATAAAAACACTGTATATTATAATGGTGGATACATGTCATTAGGTATATGTCTGAACTCATAGAATGTATAAATACAAAGCATGAATTCTAAAGTAAACTATGGACTTTGGGTGATTATGACCTGTCAATGTAGATTTATACCTGGTTAAAAAAAATACAATTTTGGTGAATGATGTTGATATGGGAAAGGCTATAGATGTGGGGGGACAGGATATATAGGAAATACAATATTTGTACTCTCCTATCAATTTTGTTGTAAATTTAGACCTGCTCTAAAAAAATCACCTTTTTTTAATAATGTTTTTTTAAAAATTGATGTTAGAGAGAGAGGAAAGAAGGAGGGAAGAGAGAGAGAGAGAAATCCACAAACACATCATATCAATGTGTGAGAGAAACACCAATCGGTTGCCTCCTGCATGCACTCTGACTGGGGATTGAACCTGCAACTTGGATATGTGTTCTGCCTAGGAATTGAACCAGTGACCTTTTAGTGTACAGGATGATGCTCAACCATTTGACCCACACCATCCAGGGCTAAAAGAATCAAGTCTTTTAAAAATATCAAGTCTTTTTAATCAAGGGTGCCTTCCTAAAAGTGATTCCTTCCTGTTGGCCATCAAGTTCCTTTCCTTTTGTCCAGCTGGTGTGGCTAGATGATTGAGTGTAGGCCTATGAACCAGTAGGTTGTGGTTCATTTCTCAATAAGGGCACATACCTGGTTGCGGGCTCTATCCTCAGTGTGGGACATGAGCCAATCAATGATTCTCTCTCATCATTGATGTTTCTATCTCTCTCTCCCTTTCTCATCCTCTCTAAAATCAATACAAATATTTTTAAAGTTCCTTTCCTTTTGAACATTTTTTTTTTCTCATCGGTAATTCTGTTTTACATTTGGTGATTCTGAGCTTGCATATTAAATTCACTTTTGCTTCTCAGCACAGCTCTATATGTCTTGTAGAAAATGAAGTACTAAAAATAGAGGAAGAAAAAGATAAAACAAGACATATGAGATCTTAATGGGGCTGTAAGTAGAAAACATATCTCATAATGAGCCTCTACTGGAAAGTTGAGAGGCTCATTTGTAAACTTTCAGAGTCTTTTACATCATATCTGTATGTCTTAACTAACATTTGCTAACAGTCATTGAACAAATTTCATCATCTGCCTGCAGATTCTAATTTTCCCTCAGTTTTGCAATAAATATATTCAATAATTCTGCCAAAACACAGTCTCTTGTGAAGATAAATTTAATAAAAAGAACAGTGAAAGGAGGAAATTGAACTTACTCTAGTTTTGGCTTGGTGTTCAGTAGAACCCTCAATCTGATTTTCCTTTAATACTAGTTAACTATGCCAATTCACTACAAACACACACACACACACACACACACACTCACACTCTCACACACTCACACACAAAACCCCACAACAACTCTGAATAAATGTTTGACAACCTAATAATAGACTCCTTGGCTAAATATTTCTATTCCTTCATCAGTGGTTACTGTCATATAAACCCAGATTTTCCATTCTATTTTCTGTTTGGCCTAGAACAAGTAGCTTGCCAGTTGTATCTAGTTTTAGAATCCTTCTGGAGTCTATTATTATTATTTGCCATTAGTGGTTATCTATTACTCTTCTAGAATTTATTATTATCCTTCCAGCTTCAATTCTTCCTTTAAATTGTTTTACACCAATGGACAAATAGTTTAATCCCAGGGAAGAATATAATTTTGTCACCTAATCCAGGCTTCAGTAGATTGCACTATTTTAATTTAATAACAGTGAAGGGAAATGCAAGGCATAAAAGTCAGTGTCCTCAAGGATATATACATCTAGTTATGGAAGAAAAAAAGAAAAACAAACCACCACAGCTACCACATTAGATTATTAAGTGCTTAATGTAGGCTTTTGAATATGTGCTATAGGAATTCAGGAACAGGAGAAATCACTGTGGGCTGGAGAACTCAGGAAAGATTTTGTAAAATAAAGGAAACTGGAGGATAAATAGGATTCCAAAAGGAAGGCACAGATAGGAGGGCAGTCCAGGTAGAAGGTATTGTATAATGAGTCACATAGATGGAAAGGCATAGGAATACTTGATGGAAATGATGGCTAGAACAGAGGAGTACTTAGAGAGCAAGGTTTGAGTTCAGAAATGGGAGATGAGTTTGGAAATATTGGGTGGAATAAACAGTGGTAGAGCTTGAATTTGGAGTTTGGTGTATGAGATGTAGATAGCTATGTTTAGCAGGAGAGAAACATATTTTAAGCCCACTTTTGATGGTTCTCATGTCTTCCCAGCACTAAAATTTTAATTTACTAAGTACAATTTATTCAATTATGTCTGCCTCTTCCTGGAACTAGATACATCTCTGAATCCATCTCCCATTCTCTGGTTGTTTGTTAATCCTCACCAAAGGATATTTTCCCATGATTTTTAGAGAGAGTGGAAGGGAGGGTGAGAGACAGAGAGAGAGAGAGAGAGAGAGAGAGAGAGAAACATTGATGTGAGATAAACACATCAATTGATTGCCTCCTGCACACACCTGATCTGGGATTAGGGTTGAAGCTTGCAACAAAAGTATGTGCCCTTAACCAGAATTGAACCTGAGACCCTTTAGCCTGCAGGCCAATGAGGTATTCACTGAGAAAACTGGCTAGGGCTCTCATTCTTTTGAGGGTATACTTACCACAATTCAGAGCCTTGAAAAGACACTATTGTATTAGCTTTGCTGCGGGAGATGTTCAGGTAAGAACATCGAACTTAACTCTCAGTTATTAAACTATCTGAAATCAGTGGGGGTGAGACATAAACTTTAGGACCCTAATGTTTGATATTTAGTTTTTCTTTATTTTTTCCTGTATAAAAGTTTTTAATAGGAAAAAATAAAGGAGAGAAGAAAGGAGAAGAAGAGAGAGAAAAAAATATTGATGTGAGAGTGAAACATTAATTGGCTGCCTCTTACATGCCCCCTACTGAGGATGGAGCCCGAAACCAGGCCTGTGTCCTATCCAGGAATCGAACCAGCAGCCTTTGGTGCACGGGAGGATGCTGAACCAAACTGAGCCACATTGGCCAGGGCTAGAAAACTTTTTTATACTTAATGAACTCTTCATTGGCAAGAAACAGGCCAGTTTTCTTTTAGTGCTGTAAAATGCCTCCCAGAGAGGTGTTAATAAAAAGATGGTCCTGCCAAAACCGGTTTGGCTCAGTGGATAGAGCGTCGGCCTGTGGACTGAAAGGTCCCAGGTTCCATCCCGGTCAAGGGCACGTACATTGGTTGTGGGCGCATCCCCAGTAGGGGGCGTGCAGGAGGCGGCTGATTGATGTCTCTCGTTGATGTTTCTAGCTTTCTATCCCTCTCCCTTCCTCTCTGAAAAATTAATAAAATATATTTAAAAAATAATTAAAAAAAAAGATGGTCCTACTGAGAACTGCTTGTGTCAGAACAGAAATGTCTGAAGTTGGTTGTTCATGGGAAGAGGAACAGGAAAACAACCACATACACTCCTTTGGACCTGCTATCTTTCTGAGTGACTCAATACTGGGAGTCACAAAGATAAGCAACCTTGTGGTCTCAGCTAGAGAAAGCTTTCCTTTTCTCATAACCTGCCCTATACTAACCAGGTCATTGCATCCTGCATTCATGGCTTCACAAAGCCCTGCTTTCATCCTAATTGGAGGCTGATCTCTATTCAGGACCTTTGTTGTTGATGACCACCGAATAAAAGGAAAGGGATCTGATGTTGGCTGGGCCAGGATGGGCAGAACTGTGAAGCGGAAGACTCTTAGTTTCAAAACGCGGCTCTCCACTGGCCCCTCATTGCCTCTAAAGCTAGGAGAAGCAGCTCCTACTTTCTCCCAGCTTTAGGTCCTCCCAAAATGTCAATCCTGTTCTGTTTGTTTGGAGGTTGTGACCCATCTCTATAATCTTGTTGTATAAATCTCATGGATTTAAAATATTGTGTTACATAGCAGAGGAAGTGTGATCAATAGATTGACCTTTTGATGCTGGGAAAATTGTGATATGCAAATAGCCACTGTTTTGAGTATATATAATTTATCTGTTTAGAATTTTAGAGCAAGCAGATTTTACCCTGTATACCTCCCACTTTACAAATGAGAAAATTGAGGTTCACAGACAGCCACCAATATGGTGACCAACAAACTATCCAGATTGCAATGCTTTAAGAGGGAAACTGGGGAAGCCCAAAGCAGATGAGGATGTCACTCACCCAACAACCAGTTAACTAGCTCAAATTTTCATACACTGCAGACTAAAATCCATACTTTCTATCTTGTAGTATAAGGTCTTTTATATGACAACATAATGCAATAAAAATTATCTCCTCACTCATGAGTAACATATTAAAATACTAGAGTACTGTAATATCAGTTTGACTTTATGTTCTAGGACAGCAGTCGGCAAACTCATTGGTCAACAGAGACAAATATCAACAGTACAATGATTGAAATTTCTTTTGAGCCCCAAACCAACTTCTGTACATAGGCCACGAAGTTTCAATTGCATTGAACACGTGCGCCCGCACTTGGTATTTTGTGGAAGAGCTACACTCAAGGGGCCAAAGAGCCGCGTGTGGCTTGTGAGCCGCAATTTGCCGACCACTGTTCTAGGATGTTTATGAAAGTCTTCTCCCACTTCTGAAGTAGGCCATCATATCCCTAAGAACTCTGAATTAGAACATAAAATTTTAGCCTAATTAAAATGTAATAAGGCTATTTCTGTTTTCATTGGATAGAGAAAAAAAATCAATGAAGTATATTGAGGTTAGCCAAAGACAGCATTTGTTCTGGAAATTCATTTAGGATTATAGTTAAAAGGTTCTAAAATATATGAGCTCAGATAAAAGACATAAGGCAATGGTTAGGTTTTCTGTACTATTAATAAAAATTGGAACAATTAACCCAAGCATTGTTATTAACAATTCTTCTGGCTCAAATATTTGTCACTGTAGTTAGAAAGCAGTGAAGTCAGTTAATGCATACAGTTTTCAAATTGCCTCACTAATTTATAGGCACAACTTCTGTGGCTTCGTGTGATAAGGGTAAAATGCTAAAAACCGAGGTTGATAAAACTTGCTGAATCTGTGTGAAGACAGAATTTATCTACTCCTTAAATATTAGTGATCTGTTGGATTCCTCTTAATCACTATTTTCTTCTCAAACTACATGCTGTCTTGGGTGCAAACTCATCCTCATCCATGACCTCACCTACTATTTATAACAGGATGAGTGAATGTACTGCATGTCTGCTATCACCTCTGGTCTATGCCCATGGTATACCTTGCTGGTTTGTCCCATTACCCTGTACACCTCAACACACATCTTAAATCTAATCCCTAGACTGATCAAAATTGGTACCAAATCTATTTTCAAACCCACAGTTCATCAGTCTTGGACCCAGATGAACCCCAAAGCTGTGTTTCTGAATGTCTCACAGCCTATCTCTACCAAGATGAACTAAATACCTCAATTTCAACATGTCCAAGCAAAATCCTTCTTTTTACCCCCAAACCTGCTTCTTCTCTGTCTTCCTTGTACTTTCACTCCAATTACTCACCAAAACTTCACTTTATTTGAATCCTTCTTTACTCCTGCTACCTTCATACCTACTATCACTACTTTGTTCAGATCTTGTAAAACGTGCTTACTTACATAGTGCTGTAAGAAGGATTTCTCTCAAAACCATAAATCTGACCACATCATTCCTCTACTTACCAATCCCTATAAAGACTCTCCCATGAAGGTTAGAATTCATTTCAAGCCTCTCACCTCAGTTTATAAGATCCTTTTCACTCGTCTGTACCTACCTTTCCAGAGGTGCTGACTTCTTTCCTGTTTTTATATTTTCTGAAGTTTTCATAGTTATTTGTCTTTCATAAAGACACGTATTTTGTCTTGTTTTATTCATCAAACCTTTATTATTTTTTTGCTTTCCTATTTTATAATTACCTTCTTTTATTTCTAATTTCTTTGTCTTTATTAACTTTTAAAATTTGATATGCAGATAATTTATTTTTAGTTTTAATGTTCTCATAAATGTTTTTACCGCTCTGGATTTTCTTTTGTATATTGCTTTGGTCACATTCTATAATTCATGTTCTCCTTGTCATTCTGCTCTAACTTATTTATACTTTTGATTTTTACTTTGGATTTTACTTAGGATTTATTACAGAAAGATGCTTAACAATTTTCAAGTAAATAAATATTTTTTTGCCTTTTTTTGTTGTTCATTTATTATGAATTAGAGTCAGAAAAATGTGGCTGAAATAAATTTTCTATCTTGAAATTATGGAACATTCATGTATATGTGTCTGCTGATTAATCATGGCCAATCTTTGTAAATATTCCATAGAGCTTAAAAAGAATGTATTTTCTCTTACTATTAAGTATACTGTTCTCTCCATATGTATGAAGTGAAACATATTTATTGTGACATTCAGATATTCTTTCTGGAAGAGTTTTTCAGTGGCACCTTTTCTGACTAAGAATGGTCCCCAATGATTTCCCCTGTTCTTTTCTTTCAGTGAGATTTTAGCTAGCACAGAATTCTAGGTTCAGGATGGTTTTCAGAATTGGGAAGATACTGTTTGTTTTTGTTCTCTGGCTTCCCTTTTTGCAGATCAGAAGCTCAGTGTTCATCCAATTATTTCCTTATGGGTAAGGCTTTGGTCTCTTTATGGGTAAGTGCTTTAGGATAGTCTCATTGTTGTTTGGATTCTGAAATTTCACCAGGGCAAGCCTAGCATTGTGTTTTGTTTAAAATTTTAATTTGGGGCTTTTCATCTGAAGATCTGATAAGAGCCTTTATCTCTATTATTATTTTTATTACTTCTGCTTTCTTTTCTTTCTGTTTTTTTTTAGGGTTTCTATTAAATGGGTAATTATTTTACTAGATCTTTTTCTCATGTTTCTTAGTTTTTTCCTATCATTTTCCCCCTTTTTCTTTCTGCATTCTTTTTTATCTTCCAGGTAACTATTTGACTCTTCAGCTATGTGCATTTTGCTATTATATAGATACCCATTTAATAGAAACCCTAAAACAAAACAAAACAAAAACAAACAGAAAGAAAGGAAAGGAGAAGAAGAAGTAATAAAAATAATAATATAGATAAAGGCTCTTATCAGATCTTCAGATGAAAAGCCCCATATTAAAATTTTTAACTTCTCCCTTTTGTTTTTTTGTATTGCAATGTTATTTTCTTTTGATCACAATACTCCTTCTAATCAGTTTGAGAAATTTATTATACTTATTTTGCAGCTTCATTTAATTTCCTTTGTTTATATTATTTTGTAGTTTTTTTTCATTTGCTGGATTCCATGTTTTCCCTTAGGAGTTAATTCTTGTCCTTGTTCAGTTTAGACTTATTTTAAATATATATATGTTTTTTCTGTTGGTTTTCTTCAAATATTTATACATTGTAGATGTCTGTTCCCAAAGGGAGAGGTGATTTCTAGCCAAAATAAATATCACTGCTCATGTAACACTGAAACAGGTTCTGATTGTAGGAGCTGGGTTCCAGCAGCTAGTGTGGGGAAGCCAGTGTGGGACCATCATCCCAGGCCCTCCTGTAAATATAGACTGTCTAGTCCTTGCTTTGCTTTTCCAGTTTCCTCCACTCTCGAGTTCCCTGTGCCTCAACTGCCACTTTAGAGAGCCACCCTTATGGCTTGAATCTGAAGACCAATCAAGATCTATAGCGCTAAGTAGCCACTCTCTTCACAACAACAGGGAGTTGGGGGTGGATACTGATGTAAATATTTTGTCACTCTTACTGAATCACCTTGCCAACTGCTCTTTCCCCTAGTTCCCACTGTTTCTGCTCTTTGGATTATTTTGGTACACATTGGAGAAAACACACTGCCTTTGACCTTCTCTTTCTTCTATTTGAGATTGTGACTTCCTTAGTTTTAGTAGGCTTTACTTTCAATCTGGTCTGAATGGCTATATCCTGCAGAAATTCTTTCAAATTTATCACTCTGCTAAGATTTATCCTTTTTATGTATACTTTTCTGTCATCTTAGTGGGATTTTTTTTTTTTATTTTTTTAAGAGAGAAAAGCTTGTGTTCAGTTAGCCAAACTTGAACTGGAAAATCAACTCTGTTCAAGTCTTCAATATGTAACCAGGACTTTTCAATTTTATTGTTCCCTCTGTTGAAGAATTTAAAACAAATGTCTCAAGGTTGGGTCAGAAGTATTCTGGGCTTTGCCCCAAGGCTCTTCCTTGGACATGATTAATCAGAGTCCCTTGAAGAGGCACGTATTAGATGTCTTCTTCCATGGGGTGAGAATGGGCAGACCATCTTGTCTCACCTTTCAGGGAATATAATCACAGTGTCTCAAACTTTGAACATGTTATCTCAAAATCTACTTCACATTTATCTCAGGGAATTTCAGGACCTTCATACAACAAGGACTCCAGGTTGTTTATCTTTTTATGCCAGAGTTCCTGAGGAGATGTAAGAGATTAGATCCAGGGCACATACAAAAGCAACCAGTGAATGCATAAATAAGTGGAACAACAAATCTATGTGTTGTTTTTTTCTTGCTCTTTCTTCCCCTCTTCTTCCTTCCCTTCCTTCTCATTTCTCTTAAACAAATAAACAGATAAATAAATAAATAAGATTAAGTCCCCTTGAATTCACTTATATTTGTGGAACACTTTTCCATTCTACCTAGACTTTCATGTTGATATTTCATTTGAGCCTCTTGACAAATTTTCTCAGGAGATATGGAATATTATCCTCATGTTACACATGACAAAATTGAAAATTGATCCAGACAAGTTTTTCTTTTTTGCCAAATTATACAAATAAAATATCAAATCCTGAAATTTTTCCTCTGAGTACAACCCATGTGGATTTCTTTAATGGCTAAAGTGAGATCAATGTCCTTAGACAAAAGCTGATTTTAAGTCTAGATATGTATCCCTGAGGCTAGTCAGGAATTAAACTAGATTGCAGGGGCTGGACTCAATATTTACTGAAAATAAAAAGTGCCTGATTCTGACACATCAGATTTTTATATTTTTAAAGGTCATAGAAGCAATTATTCCTGAAAAAAAAAAAACCACACACACACAAAACAAACAATTACAAGCATGATTATAGAAATTATTGCTTTAAGACGCTTGATCACCTACATTAACTCCATATTTTATCCATGTTCCCTTTATTGGGTGTATTAGTTTTCTGTTGTTTTTAAAAGCACACTCCCCTCAAAGTTAGTAGTTTAAAACAACCACCATTTATTATTCTTCCTAAGTCTACCAGTCAGCTGGCAGTTCTATTGATCTGTCCAGGCTCAGCTGAGCTCAGCTGGTTTCACTCAAGTGTCTGTGTTCAGTTTGAGTGGTGACTGGGATCTGGCTACTCTACTCATTGTCTGATGGTTGGCTCGTTGGCTGTTGGCTGTTGGCTGGAGCAGTGTCTTTCATTATCCAGCAGGCCAACCAGATTTGTTCATGTGTTAGCACCAGACATGAAAGCTCACCAGGCTTCTTGAGCCCTAGAATTATAACTAGCCAAATGTCACTTTCACTATTTTTGTTGTTGTTGTTTTTAATCTTCACCTGAAGATATTTTTCCCATTTTTTCAGAGAGTGGGAGGGAGGGAGAGTGGGAGGAAGGGAGAAAGGGAGAAAGAGAGAGAGAGAGAGAGGAAGGGAGAGAGAGAAAAAAAAAAAAGAAGAGAAACATCGATGTGAGAGCGATACATCAAAAGGTTACTTCCCTCATGTACCTCAACTGGAGGCAGGGAGTGAACCTGTAATCCACGTTCGTGCCCTTGTCCTAGAATCAAACCTGCAACCCTTTGGGTCACAGGCGGATGTTTTAACCACTAAGAAACACCAGCCAGGCTCCACTATATTTTGTTGGCCAAAATAAGTCAGAAATCCAATCCAGATACAATCTTTAAAGTCGTATTGGTAGGAGCATAGATACAAAAAGGTGAATATTGGCCTCATTTTTGCAGTCTCTCTAGCATACCTATTCATTATACCCATGCCTCTGCTTCTGTGAATGTTAGCTGCCAAATGCTTTCTGATACCTCCCTTTTTCTGGTGAATTGCCCTCAGTAGAAGGGGCCTGCAATGTCCTAGGAATTAAGACCCATCTTTTTGTGAGGGGAAGGAGGTGCAGCTCACAGCAAATGGCTGATGGATATGGGAATATAAATGGCCAGTCCTCTTGAGGCAAGGTGGTGGGTGGTGCGATTTAAACTCCAGAGCCTCCCTGTGGATCAAGGCAAGATTAGACTTCTTCTGGGTCCAAATCCTTGTTCTGCTTTTACTCTTCCCTTTTCTTACCTTTCTCACCCCTGTGCATATTTATAAGCATTGTTGCATACTTTTAGCTTAGTTGCAGTCTCTGTGAGATTTTAAAATGCTGTTTTACACTTTGGTAAAAATAACAGGTAATGTTTACTGAGAGCTTACCATGCATGGCCTCTGTGCTTGGAATATAACATATATGACCTCATTTAATCCTTGCCATGAACATATGAGTTAGCTATTTTTATCAGTTTTTATACTTTTAATGTTTTCTAAATCATTTTGTAGTTGTATTTTGTTCTTTACGCTAGCAACACAAGACTTCTGAGTCTGCATAAAAATAGCCTTTGACACATGGCATGAGGAAACACCTGACAAGTAACAGACAAGACAATATGACCTCCTTCAACCCGGAAAATCAGGCCTCACTGGGTACATCATTGGACAACATTGATAGGAGAACCTGAGGGCCAAGGAAAATTCCTGTTCAAAGCACTAAACCTGTTCAGTGACATCAGTTGGTCATTTTGGTGTGTAATTCTGATATTACAAAGTGTGGCAAAGTGTAAAAGTCATTCATAGACATAGAACAAGTGTTGTGGACATTATAAGAAGATGAGAAATGAGTCAATAGCAACTGTTCAAATGAGTAAATTCCCAATCTCAGCAGCTGTAGCAGGAAATGGGAAATCTTTTAAAAGCAGGGTCAAGGGAAAGGCCTCAATTCTTCATTAGTTGTGTGGCAATGTTTTGTCTTCTTCAGTTTAGGTGGAAATGGCCTCGAACTGGCAGGGAAAACCTAAAGAGGAAGACTAGATAAGACAGTTTGGTATGATGCTAAGCTAGAAACCAAGGCTTAGAGAGGTAAAGTGACCTAACTAATCCCCAAAGTTACATGGCTAGAAAGTGGTATATAGAAAGTGGGGATTTGAACCAGGATGCTCTGCTGCCCTTGGAAGTAGCAGGAAATGAAAGAGTGGACAGCATGGTGCTCTGTAGAGAGTGCTTCCTGGGCTCCCACATTGCCGACTTCTCCTAGAGTAAAAGCAAAGCAAATTCAACAGGTGGCATTCCAGGCAACTGTTGTGATTCTACCTAGCTGAGCTAACGGCCTGCAAGTTTTATTTTTAGGCCATTTCAGCTGGAGTTATAAAAGTACTGTAGATTTGTTAATCACCCAGACGAAACATTTCAAGAGAGGGGGAGCTTGGGAGAGAGACTGGATAATGAGTGTGTTTCTGAGTTCAGTTCATTTGAAATTGCTGCTAAAACTGACAAGAAGCTGCTAAGAGGTTTAAATTTGGGAGCTTATGTAAAGAGAGTTTCTCTGTAAAGTGAGTAATTAAGACATATTCTTTCAGTGAAATAAACAGGGCTTAATTTACCAAGAGATCGGGTATCTTGTTGTATATGGGACCAGAGATTGAAAGCTGCTACTGTGCACTCTGCGAATTCCCCCGGGAGGACTCATTGGCATCCAGCCCACATGTGACCCACCTGTGTGCACTCCCACAGGAATAACTCAAGTTCCCAAAGATCATTTGTGTCGTCCAAAAGAAAAGCAGTCATGCTAGAGCCCCATGAATGCCATTTAGTCTCACCATTTAGTGGATTTTTATGTGTCCCAGTATCTTGAAGACGAAGCCAACATCGAATTTTTTTCATTTGCCCAGCTGATCTTGGCCTGTGCTAAGCAGGCAGGCAGGGAAAGCAGGTCATTTCTATTACCTAATATGCAGGAGGTACAGTAAAGAGAAAAATGGGAAAAGAAGTGAGAGCATAAGGCAAAAGGGTTGAATGAGCTCAAAAAAGGACAATAGGGGCCTGGTGAGCAATCCTTGGCAGGCTGCCGGGAGCAGCTTCAAGAGATGGACAGAGCCCAGAAAGAGCATTTCCTGCTTGGGGTTAAAAAAATAAATCCAACTATCCTCAAGAGGTGGTCTATTCATCCTGGGCAGCATTAGATCATTAATTTGAAAATTGCAGGTAGCAAGGAAAACAGCATTTTCTTAACACCTTAATGAATGGGCCTCTCCCTTCGACACCCACTGCACACCTGGGCTGTATTACTATTATCTTGTGTGTGGCTAGTTTCCAGAAAGTTACAATGTTGGTGAAAGCTTGAACATCCTGTTGCTTCTCTAAAACTTCTCCTACATGTCCTAGGACCTACTGTTTCTCTCCGCCCACACTTATCTTTGATAGCAAATAAAGGGTAATCACCACCTGGGTTAGGAAGTAGCGTTTTTTCCCCCTCAAACCATAACTATTCTGGAATTAGCAGAATCCTTGCCATAGAATCCTAGAGGCTTTATGTTTTCTCAACCCTCTAGAAACTCACCGGTTCCTCTCAGCAATACTTTGGAAGTTTTCAAAGCTCCTGTACTATCTGTCTAGCTGGCCTTACTCAAGAAGCTGGTAAGTCTGGCTTTGTCTTTCCAATATACCAGCCCAGGAAACCTTGGATTTGGGGAGGCTTGGCCTTAGATTGTCTAGGTTTGTTACTCTGAACTGTTCGTTTTCCACGTAAATTTTTCCTGATGCTCATGAAATCTGTAATAAATAACTACAGTCCTTTGAACTCCGAGCAGGTGTATGGTTTTACAGCACAATATTTTAAGATAGAATTTGTCTTAATCTTCAGGTAAGCCTCTTTAGACAAACAGAGCCGCCAAGAGAACAAGTGCAATTCACTGACAAGTTGTTTGTCTAGTTAACAGTAAGTACGCAAATCAGTTTCCTGTTCACACAAAGGATTTTCTTGTGTTTGAAATCTTTGACCAAAGAGACATTGGCTTGGATTTTTACAGGGAATTTACAACTTAAATGATCGATAGTGGTCTGTGCACCAGGATGTGCGGTGACTTAGCAAGCAGCTGGTTAGTAGCAAACAAGTATATTGCCAGAGTTCCTGAAAAGGGCCTTTGTGTGCGGAGTGAAGGCATCATGAAGGGGCTGTGTGGAAGCAGACTCAGCTCAGTGGAAGGTATCAGGAAACTGGAGGGCAGCACAGAGGGGAAGGAAAAGGAAAGACTTATTGTCAAGATAAAATTAAGACAACAGTTTGCTAATGGTCCATTTCCCTCAGGTTTTGTGTTCAAGGTTTTCTGCCATGTATTTCTCCCCCCTCCTCCCACTTTTTTTAAGAAACCTGAAAACATTTACATTAATAAGTCTTTCTAAAGAGCCTCTTGAATCTGAAGGTCCATAGCAGGCTTGGAAGTTCTTTGGAAAATAAATTGTGTGCAGCAATCATAGCTGAGGCCTAGAGATGCAGCCCTACAGGCTATGGAAGGATGTTATTTTGGGAGCATTGCTGATGTGTGCCCTTCATACAATATATATATACTTTACAGACATAGTCCCCATGTGCTAATTGATGTACTTCGTCCTTTTTGCCCAGCTCTTTAACTTTCTCCTTTTTACTTTTTTACCCCAAGAGATTTTCCTGCAGTCCAGGTAAATGAGACATAAGTTACACATTGCCTCAGGTAAGGTAGTTGTTTTGGAACCTGAATAACAAAGGTAGCATATTCTCAGTTCTTAAGTTCAAAGCTGCCGGTTTAAATGAAAGATGGAACAAATCACAAGTATCCTTGTAGAACCAGTTTCTCTTGTGGTCAAGCCGGGAGAACGTAGATATGAGTAAGTGTGCAATTTAGAAAATAGAACAGTAATTCTCAGGGAGTTGACCCCTCCCTCCCATGCCATTCTGATGTGACAGCTGGTAGGTACTGATGAGAACTGGTGGCATAGTTTATCTAGGCAGTAAGGGGCCAGAGACAGTTTCCTCAACTATATATGCATTTGAAGGTGTGGGCGAAGGCACTCAAAAGTCTAAGAGTAGGTCACTGATATAAGCTGGGGGAAGCCTGTGGGCTCTACGGGTCTTGTGGCAGGAATGAAGGGTTACATCTTTAGCATGGGATCAAGGCCACATAGTTCCATGTTTGCAGAGACCAGGGTACTATGTGGGAACCAGATCAAGGTCTGCAGTCTCTGAAAGTACCATGGGAATAAGACTGGGTGAGTCACATCTGAGAGGCCAGCATGGGCCTGACACAGAAATAAACACCTCCTGTTGGCTGCTCAGGGAGTGCCATCTGCTTACATTCTCTCAGAGTCTATTAGCATCAACCTGAGGATGAGGACAAATAAGAAATATTCTTTTAAAAAAATATTTATTGTTTAACTTAAAGTATTACATATGTCTCCTTTTTTCCCCATTGAGTACTCCCCAGCTACTCCCCACCCTACCCCCAACACACACATGCCCTCAACCCCCTAGTGTTTGTGTCCCTTGGTTATGCTTATATTCATACATACAAGTCCTTTGGTTGATCTCTTACCCTCCTCCCACTCCCTGCCTTCCCTCTGAGGTTTGACAGTTTGTTCAATGCTTTTCTGTCTCTGGGTCTATTTTTTTTCATCAGTTTATATTGTTCATTATATTCTACAATATAAGAAATATTCTTGATTTAAAAAGAAAAACAGACTGAGTTTTATTTTTCCTATTAATTTTTTACTTGAGATAACTTAGATTCACATGCTGTTGTCAGACATAATAGAGATGCTATATATCCTTTACCCAGTCTTTCCAATGGCAACAACTTGCAAAATTGCAGTATAATATCACAGCCAGTACATTGACAGTCAAGGTACAGAACATTCCCATTACCACATGGATCCCTCATGTTGCCCTCTTATAACCACAACACTCTCCTCTCCAGCCCTTAACCATTAATCTGTTCTCCATTTCTATAATTTTGCTTTTATGAGAACTCTTTATTTCTCCTTCATCTTTGAAGAATAATGTTGCTGATATAAAATTATAGATTTGTGGTTTTTTTCTTTCAACACTTTAAATATTTCATTTTATATCTTCTTGCTTGCTGGGTTTGTGACAAGTCCAAAGTATTGTTTTCCTTTGGCTTAATTTAAGATTTTCTCTTTGTTTGATCTTTGAGTATAATATGTATAAGTGTGAGTGTGTGAACGTGTGTGTGTGTGTGTGTGTGTGTGATTTCTCCTCCTTAGTAGACTATGAGCTTCATGGATCTGTTTTGGTGTCTGTTATTAATTTAGGAAAGTTCTCAGCCATTTTTACTTTATATATTTTCAAATTGTCTAGCCATTATAGTTTATTTGCCTTTACACATAAATTTTAGAGTAATTTCTTCTATATATCCAAAAAAAATCTTGCCTAGATTTGATAGGCATTGGTTTAAACCTGTATATCCATTTGGGAAGAGTTGATATCTTTACTATGTTGAGTCTTCCAATCCATGAACACAATATGGCTTTTCCTTTATTTAAGTCATCTTTCATTACTTTTATTAGCATTTTACAGTTTTCTGTATACAAATCCTGTACATGTTTGATTAAATTAATTAGAAAACTTATTAAATTATAAAATAAAGTGATGTAAATGGTAATGCATTTTTTAACTTCAGTGTTTTATTACATATTCATTGCTATTATATAGCAAAACAACTAATTTTATTTTTGTATCTTTATTTTGTAGCCTAAGACCTTGCTGAATTTATTACTAGTCCTAGAAGTTTTTTTTTTCTTTTCTCTAAGATTCTGGAATTTTTAAAAAATCTGCAAATAGGAAATTCTTCATAAGAGAATAAGTTAAATAAACTTTCCTTTATCACAATTTCTGTGAGAGTATTTGATCATAAGTGGGTATTAAATTTTTGTCGAATGCTTTTTGTATATTAATACGGTTATGTGATTTTTCTGTTTTAGCTTGTTAATATACTGGATTACATTGTTTAGGTTTTGAATATCACACCAGTCTTGCATCCCTGAAATAAACTCATTAGGTCATGATGTATAATTTTTCTGAATACTATATTGCTAATATTTTGTTAAGGATCTTTTATTGTAATCATGGCAGATATTGGTCTTAGAGTTCTTGGTCTGATTCTGACATTAAGGTAATACTAACTTTATAAAATGAGTTGGAAAGTGTTTCCTCCTTTCAGTGGTTAATTTTATGTTTCAACTTGGCTAGACTATAGTATCCAGATATTTGGTCAAACATCATTCTAAATGTTTCTGTGAAACTATATTTTAAATGAAGTTAACATTTAAAGAAGCAGACTTCAGGTAAAGCAGATTACCCTCCATGTATGGGTGTCCCTCATCCAAGCTGCTAAAGGTCTTGATAGAAAAAGACTGACCTCCCATGAAGGAGGAGAATTCTGTCAGCTGAAAGCCTTTGGACTTAAACTGCAACATTAACTTCTCCCTGAGTCTCCAGGCTGCCAGCTTACCCTGCAGATTTTGGACTTGTCAACCTCTGTACTCACATGAGCCAGTTCCCTAGATTACCCCAGGACCGCCCACCACATCAAACTTAAAAGCATCTGTACCAATTTACATTCCAACCAACAGTGCACAATGGTTCCCTTTGCTCCATATGCTCACAAACACTTACTATTATTTCTTGTCTTTTTGATAATAGCCATTATAACTGGTGTGAGGTGCTATCTCCTTGAGATTTTGATTTTCATTTCCCTGGTGATTAGCAATGTTGAGCATCTTTTCATGTACTTGTTGGCCATCTGTATATCTTATTTAAAACAATGTCTATCTAGATCCTCCTTTGCCCATTTTTAAACGAAACTGGGGTTTTTCTCTTTTTGCTATTGACTTATGAATTCTTTTGTATTTGGAGATTAGCCCTTTATCAGATACATAATTTGCAAATATTTCCTTCTGTTCAGTAACTTGCCTTTTCATTTTATTGATGGTTTTCTTGGCTGTGTAGAAGCTTTTAAGTTTGATGTAGTCCCACTTGTTTATCAAGTATATTTTAAATGATAATTCTCTTAATCATGTGTGGGTTATTTTTAAGGTAAAAGGTATATTAGTGCCATTTCATGATCCAACCCCACTCTGATTCTGTAAAATTCTTCAAAGAAATATAATAGAATGAAAAGTGTCATGAAGTACTCTCCAACAGGGAGGAAAATTAAGTTGTTTATTTTATAAAGTTGCCACAATATTCCCTTCAGTACAACATGACTTAGGTCACCAGGAAGAATGAAAAAGCATCTCTAAGTATCTACTATATGTAAGACATGTGCTTTTCAAGTTGTCTCTCTTTAGGGAAAATTTTAATCAACTTTGCCCTGAGGGAAATTTCACCCAGTTCATCTTATACAAACCTCACTGTCATTAATGTTTGTTAGAAATAACACAAACACATCAAACACTATGTTTTCCTATATCTGGAAAAGTGCTGAGAAGTTCAAATTGGCAGTTCCCTGTTCTGTCTTTAGCTATCATAATTAATTGTGTCTACTCAAGTCACATCTGGAACAACCATAATCTAATTGAACAATTGTAATTTAATCAAGCTCAAGACAGATGGAATGACCATTATTTAATAAAACATAAAGTACAAACTATAGTATATCAAGAAAAAAATGTCTTTATTTTCCAAAGTAAGATAGAAATTTTCATTTCATCTAAAGATTTTATTATTCTTGCAGATGAAATGATGCTTTATAAAGAAAACCGTAAAGACTACACCAATAAACTACTAGAACTGATAAATGAATTCAGTAAAGTAGCAGGATACAAAATAAATATACAGAAATCGATTACATTTTTATACATCAATAATGAGCTATTAAA
This sequence comes from Lasiurus cinereus, assembly GCA_011751065.1. NCBI lineage: Eukaryota > Metazoa > Chordata > Mammalia > Chiroptera > Vespertilionidae > Lasiurus > Lasiurus cinereus. The sequence goes on from JAAGEH010002531.1 coordinate 897,033, forward strand.
AAAGGAAACTAAATAAATAATCCTATTCACAATTGCATCAAAAAATAAAATATCTAATAATAAATGTAATCAAAGATGTAAAAGACCTACATTCAGAAAATTATAAGACACTGAAGAAAAACTGAAGAAGATACAAATAAGTAGAAGCATAAACTATGTTCAAGGATATGAAAAATTAACATCATTAAAATGTTCATATTACCCAAGGTAGTCTATAAATTCAATGCAATTCCTATCAAGATACCAATGACATATTTCATAGAACTAAAACAAATATCTTAAGAATTTATATGGTACTACAAAAAAATTCCGAATAGTCACAGTAATTTTGAGAAAGAAGAACAAAGTTGGAGGTGTCATAATATCTGATATCAAACTGTACTACAAGGCAAACTGTACTCAAAAAAGTATGCCACTGATATAATGACAAACACATAGATCAATGGAACAGATGGAGTCCAGAAATAAACCCATGATTTTATGATCAATTAATATTGAAAAAGGAGGCAAGAAAATACAATGGGGGGAATGACAGTCTAGTTAATAAATGGTGTTGGGAAAATTGGACAGATATCTGCAAAATAATGAAACTAGACTACTTTCTTCCACTATACACAGGAATAAACTCAAAATGGACCAAAGAAAAAAGTTAGATTCAAAATTATAAAAATCTTAGAAGAAAACATAGGCAATAAAATCTTAGACATTTCTCATAGCAATATTTTTTTCTGATATATCTCTTTGGGCAAGAAAAACAAAAGAAAATATAAACAAATGAGACTACATCAAACTAGAAAGTTTTTGTACAGCAAAGGAAACTATCAACAAAGTGAAAAGACAACCCATTGAATGGAAGAACATATTTACCAATGATACATCTGGTAAGGGGTTAATATCCAAAATTTATTAAGAATTTATACAACTCAACACCAAAAAAACAATCAAATTTAAAAAATGGGTAAAGGACCTGAATAGATAATTATCCAATAGACATACAGATGACCAACAGACAAATAAAAAGATGTTTAGCATCACTACTCAACAGAGAAATACAAGTGAAAACCACATGAGATATCATCTCACAACTGTCAGAATGACTATTATCAATAAATCAACAAACAACAAATGTTGGCAAGGGTGTGGAGAAAAGGGAACTCTTATGCACCGTAGATGGGAAGATAGATTGATGTAGCCAATGTGGAAAGCAGTATGGAGTTATCTAAAAAAATTAATAATGGAACTGCCTGGTGACCCAGCAATTTCTTTTCTGTGAATAAATCTAAATAAACTAAAACACTAATTGGAAGGAAATATGCACCCCTATTTTCATTGTAGCATTATTTATAATAGACAAGATTTGGAAGTCCAAGTGCCCAGCAATAGATAAGTGGGTAAAAAAGCTGTGTGACTCAGTGGTTAAGTGTCAACCTAGGAACCAGAAGGTCGCAGTTGGATTCCAGATTAGGGCAGGGCACATGCTGGGATTGTGGGCTTGATGCCTAGTGGGAGGTGTGCGGGAGGCAGCCAGTCAATGATTCTCTCTCATCATTAACGTTTCCATCTCTCCTCCCCTTCCCCTTCCTTTATGAAATCAATAAAAACATATTTAAAAAGTAAAGGAATTAAAAGAAACAACACTTTTTAGGCACAGATAACAGTATGGTGATTACTAGAAGGAAAGGAGGGTGGAATGATGTAGAAAAGGGTAAAGAGGGGATAAACAGTGATGGAAAGAGATTTACTTGGGGTAGTATATACAAATGCAATACACAGATGATGTATTATAGAACTTATACATTTATAATTTTATTAACCAATTTGCCCCCAATAAATTCAATAAAAATTTTAAAAAGTGATTTATTACTCCTCTAGACAATTTAATGAAGCAGTGGAACGGATGGGGTTTCTTGGGCTTTAATCTCCAGAAGAGTTTTCCAAATTTTTGTTTTGAAGTGCAAGTATTTTATTTTCTGATTTTAATTACTAAAGAAAAGAAGTTTCATAAACACAGGTTTTCTTTTTAAGTCTAATTCTGTTTTCTCGGTATGCATTGAGCTTTCCAGTTATTACCAAAAAAAAAAAAAATAGCAGATGGGAATGTGTTCCATGAAATTATATATCACTCTAGGGGCCTATTCAATTTCCATATTTGATTAGGTTTTAAGGATCTGTCAGTGGGATGATGCTGCAAACAACTCCCATTATAGCCTGAGCTCCTGATTCTCAGGCTCTCTAACATTTTAGGTGATAACTGCTGTGCTCAGAAATTGTGGAGTAAACAAGATGGAAAAAAACTCTCTGTCTTTAAGATCTCATTTTATTGAAGTTCTTAACAAGATTCAATCTAGTGAAAAAGCTCAAGGAATGGGTTTAAGTTTCTGTGGTAAAATACTAAGATTGAGCAACTCCCAGAGTATACTCAGGTTAATTTAAATCTTGGCATCTTTGCTAGGTTGGAGGTAAAATGGAGAACAGTGTCACAGCTTTCTCTATCCCTAGACCTTCCTCCAGGTGTCTCAGTCTGCAGTTTGCAGCAGATTGTACACAACCAGGCTCTCTGAAGATTGTTCACCGAATTCATCCACTCAAGAAAGCCCATGGGGAGTTAAAAAAAAAAAATCCTTCTGTTCAATCCCAAATGTGTTTATAAAAGGAATTGTGGTATTGAAAGCCTTTCTCCTGTTTTTTTTTTTTTGTTGTTTGTTTGTTTGTTTTTATCAGACATTTCTTAAACTTACTATTTAACAAACTTGAATGTTACAGTAAACATCTGAGGCAATAATAAACATTCTATTATTGTAAATATAAATTTGAACTAAATCTAGACATTTGACATGACTGATAGAGCATATAATAAGTACAAGCACATAAGTACTCAGTAAGTATTTGTTGAGTGAATGACAGAACATATACTCTGGCTCTTACTTTATTTTAAAGAAAATGGGAACTTTTACCAGAAATGACATTGTGGTGAAAAGATGGCTACTTTGACTTATAGTGGTGCTACTCTGCATAATCTTTGGGATGGCAGAGGATGATATGGCAGATAAAATGACTTTATTTATTTGAACACAAGAGCTCTAGAAAGCAGTAGCTGGATTTCTAGAGTCATGATTTTAATTCATCTTGGAGTATGCCTGCCTTTATGTTAGAAAAATGACAGAAATGCTCATTTAATTACAGAAATGTAAAGCAAGTACCTATTTCTCCTTCTTGAGAATGAAGTTGCTACATAGATGATTGGAGATGTGCAGGCTGATTCTTAGCACCTCTGTAAAGTAGTATATATTGGGAATACTTCCTCCAAAGCATAAATATTTATAGGACCATTGGTATCCCACAGTGGGTGTTATTTAAGGTTGAATAACCCAGGTTCTAGGACATATGGTTTGAGTTCATAAAGTTAGACCCCACCCTGTGGGCAGGGTGGAGTTTTCTCCTGAAGAAGAATATTATGGTAATTAGTCATCCTGGGGTTCAAAATAAACAGTTTTGGACTAGGAGAAGTGGAGACCTGTTCCTCCCTCTGGAGGAAGAGTTAGGGTATCTTTTACAAGGGTAATAGATGAGCTGGTGTCTACTGAGAACAAGGCAAGAACTTGCGATCTTAAGTTTAGGACTATGAGTAAATTAAATTAACTGTGTGATTTTTTGCACCAAATCTTGATTATTCCCAAGCATTTAATAAAGTTTTGTTAAATACCATAGCATGGCTTGGTTAGGCTTCAAGGAGTTAAGGGAGATGTTTCTGATGATGTCTTGAGACCAGAGGGAAAGTGGGGGGACATGGGGTGATTGTCAGTCAGAACATGGCAGGAGATTGCCCTCTTAAGCTGCAGTAGGTCAGGGTGAGAATGCAGACTGAGGTGTTGATTCACCAACATGTTGGAATTTTCATACATTTTTTTAGGAAGCAGAACTTACCAGAAAGTTGGACCCAGCAGGAATTTCTGGAGGTAAGTGTAGAGTCTTTGTGATTTATACTTTTAATGGAGACTTAATAGTATGGCTCATGTGCATCTCAATCTGCAAACTCAAATCTGCATGAATTCTTTTTCTTTATTTTTTATAAATTATCTAAACATGGGCTTGGAGTCCCTATCCCACCAGGGCGGGGGTTGGGGGGAGAGGCAGGAAGTTTGACCTCATTCATTCTGGGTCTCTTTTTTCACAGGCTTCATGCCAGGAGTCTTGGTTCTGAGACCCTTCTGTCCTCTGATGATGTTAAGTCCCTTATCTTCCTAGTCAGCTTGGTTGTCTCAGATCTGCTGCTTGGTTTTATCCAAGTCACACATAGGGGTGAGACTCTTAGCAGGGCCTGAGCCCCTGGGCCTCAGAATTCATCTGCCTCATGTTCCATGTGAGTGATCCTAAAATGAAGGCCTGCTACATCCTGAAAACGATAACTGATAGCTAGTGAATGCTAGTCCCTAACAAGATTATAAGGCATCCACTGTAGCTGCTTCTTTCTTTCATATAATCATATCAACTTCATTGAAATAGGAACTAATCAATAAGGAATACCTTTTACTATAAGGCCAAGGATTATATTATCAGCTTTTTCTTTTAACTAGAACTCACTGTTGTCATGGTTTGGTCCTCACATAACAAAAACTTGTTCTGGACTCGTTCTTTCTCTTCCTTTTTGATTTCGTTCTTTACCTGTGATTTCATTCTATGAAAAAGGTGATATCAGATAATAAACTCTTGGCCAATATGACCTGTGACATTTAGAAAAAAATGGATGTAAGAGAATTATTATACCATATGATGTACGATTTTTGCATCCAAGAATAAAGAATTAGGTATTATTGAATTTGAGCAGTAAGAGCCATTAACACACATACATGACACACACACACACACACACACACACACACACACACACACACGCACGCATACAAACACAAACCTCATAGATGAAAATGGTTATTTTGCCATGGGCTCATGTTATTGGAAATGTATTGAGTATCTGACTCCAAATGGTTAATTTCTCTGTGAAGTTGGGAATAATAACTGTTTTTGGTTTTGTTTTATTTCATAAAAGTCCCAGTTTCATTAGGTATGAGAAATCTCAAGGCCAGCTCTTTCTGTTGCTGTGAGTTTTGTCTTGAGTGTACAAGTACTTTTATTTTAAAAAAGGTTACTTCCTATTTGAATTTGATTCTCCTCTACTAGTCAAAAAACTCTCTTGTGTCTAGGAAATATATTTTTTTCTCTGGAAAATCTTATGAAAAGATTTCATTGTAATAGCACGGGAAAATTATACTAATAATTTATTCTTTATAATTTATTATTTTTTGTTTTTTTTTATCTGAATTTTTCAAATTATGAGAGCCAGACTTTTTGAATCTCAGATTTTTGATTTTCTGAGTCCTTCAAAAGTGTTTTCTTACATCTTTTGGAACTGTTTCTGCAATCCCTATACTTGATAATTGTCAAGTAAATATTATTTTAACTTACGCCTGCAATATTTATCAACACTTCTCTATTTGTCGCATTAAAGGAAAAATTCTTTACTTCAGTGTAATGTAAAAACAAATGATTGTGTTTTGGGATAAGCACAGCAGTTTAGGAGATAATTATAACTTGACTGAATCATTCTTTCCCAGAAATGCATTTAGGCATCAAGTATTAGAATTTCTTTGCTTTTGCTAAACTTTGCTCCCCTACTCCCTGCCTCCAGATTTCTGGGCATTTTTCTTCAATGACTTGCTTTTTCTGCTAAATTTTAATAAGCATGTTGTTATGATTTCAGCTTACCATGTACATAATAGAGAAACTAAGTTGTTAACTTCAACATTTATTTAAATTAGACATATCACACATTCAATTTAACTTTCTGAGAAAAGTTAATGGATAGTAAAAAAGGAAGATTAAAATTATGTATATATTTATTTAAATGTTTTGAGAATATTAGAGAACGGCTTAAGTTACTTGTTAAATATTTTTCTGGATTTCCTAGTTACTTTCAAAACAAATAACCTGATGATTGGTCAAATTTTCATTAAGAAATAGGTTCATCATTATGCTAATTGCTTTGTGCTATTTACACCAGGTATTTTAAAGATCAGTAAACCATTTCAACAACCCAGATTGTTCCTAAAAAAACATACATATATATTTTTGAATTGATTTCAGAGAAGAACAGAGAGAGAGATTGAAACATCAATGATGAGAGAGAATCATTGATTGGCTGCCTCCTGCAAGTCCCCTTCTGGGGATCAATCCTGTAACTGGGCATGTGCCCTGAGCAGGAATCAAAATGTGACCTTCTGATTCAGAGTATGATGCTCAATCACTGAAGCTATACTGGCCAGGTGAGAAAATGAGATTTTGACTTATAGTACGGGCTTTAATCTGATTTTTAGTTTGTCTGAATCAGGCCTATAGAACAACTGGAAGCTAACTCTTCAAATCCCTGGGGAGAAAAATGGTAGAAAATAAAAATAAACTTTGGGGCCATACCATGGCATAAATGGTCCAATGGGAATGTGAAATTTTTTACTTAGAAATGCCTTGGAGTCCAGTAACACTGTTTCTTACCACCCACATACCTCAATAAAACCTGGATATTTAAAGAATTCTTATTACCAAGGTGTCACTAATGGAGATTAGTATATTCATTGTTGGGTCAAATCTCCTTCCCACTTCTGATTTGGAGATAACCTAGACCTCAGTCAAGATCAGCTTCTTGTAAAGATAACTCTGCACGGTAATATGACCCTGGAGTCTTTCTTCTTCATTGGCTGGTCCTTGCCTCTTGAGAGATGACAGGCTCAATTAATTATTAACAGCAGTTTCAGCTCTGCCTGTTATTTTATCTCTGCTGCTTTCCTGCAAGGGCCAGCCAGGGCATGAGCCAGGGGAAATAGATCTAGAAGTCACCATCACCCTATCTGGGAAGTAATGGGATTTTCTTTTTCTCTTTCTCCCTTTCTATTTAGCTCACTCTCAATATTTCATGGGATTGAGACAATCTTTAGTAAAATAAAGTGATGGAGTCTTGAGTATCATAACATATCACAGTGGCAGAGATGATAGTTTGTCTTGGAGACAGTCCACACTTAACAGAGATTTAAAGTCTTCTCACAGAAAGGGCATGCCAACCTTCGGCCTTACCCTGGTGTTAGAAGCAATAGGCAAAACTTCAGGCCTGGAATTGGGAAAAAGGAGGTCATAGAATTTAAGGAGATAAAAAGGAGGAACCAGAGAGAAAGGATTTCTGAAGTGGATTTTGTAGGGGTCAAAGTAGATTCCATGGAAAAGTGCTTTGAGTCAGTCACTTTCTGGGTGAGGTATGTACTCATGATCTGGAAGTTGCACATTGGTTCCATTCCTGAGGATGGACTGTACCTATGCATACTTGCAGACATTTCAGGTGAAACTCTGAGGTTATAAACAAATATAGGCAGATTCTAGCTTTGTATGAAAACAGAACCTACTGGTCAAACTCATGCTTGCTTGTTTGTTTAAGTGAAATTCTAGAGTCAATGTTGCAAAACTATTTTGAGTCCCAAACTCATTCTTAAGAAAAAAGGTCAAGTTTAGAAACTTTGTTTTGCAGATAGTCAGGATACATAGTAATCAAATTATAAACTAGTTAAATATGGTAGAAGATTCCTCACTCTGGTTTGCAAGGAATGGTTCTCCCTGGGAGGAGGGGGTAGGGGGAGGGTTAGTCTTTCAATCTGGGAGCAAACGAGTGACAGCTTTGTTTGAAGCCAGCCCTAAACCAATGTATTATAAAAGGTAATTTTTGGTGTGTGTGTGTGTGTGTGTGTGTGTGTGTGTAGGGATTGAGCAAAGGGGAGAAAGAACTCATGGACACAAACAATAGCATGGTAACTGGGGCAGGGGCAGAGGTAGAAGAAGGTATAGGAAAGATAAATGGTGATGGAAAAAAATAAAAGAATTAAAAAAATAAAAATAAAATGTAGTTCCTGAAATACATTCATTAGGAATGCCACAGGTGTTTGTTATAATGCATACTCCCAGGCTATACACATAAGTCCAGAATTATACATTCTTATTGATCACCCTTGCTTATAACTTTGAGAACCTCTTAATAAAGTTGTGCTAATCAGGTTTACCCACAGTCACCTCCCACATTCTCTTCTCCATTTCCCATCTCTCATTATAATCACCCCTACATTTAAGGAGACTCGTGTTTTTATGAACTCTTCAATGATAAAAGTTGTGACCCTCATGTTTACTGTGTTTTTTTCTAACATCTATTGTTATGCCTGGTAGATAGAAGAGTTTAATGAGTATTTGTTGAACTCGTTGTATTAATTAGAGAGGTAGTAATACAGTCAGAATAATGGAAGAGCTAGAGCTTTAGCCTAAGTCATGCTGTATTAGGACAGTAAGAATTAGGTACCAAAGTCTTCCTTAAAGTTAATGCCTCCTTTTGGATGAAAAATAGTTTATTTGAGGGGGATACATGGAGAAGAAATATGACTCATTGTATTCCATTGATTACAAGGTAGTGTTCCTTTGCCCATCCTCTATTTTTCCTGATGTTATTTTGTGCTGTTCACAACTTCTTGGTACAATCAGAACAGAGCACTATATTTTGCTCTGCTCTTCTTGGTCTTGTTCCTAAGGGAAAAATCAGTGTTTTTGTGTTTTCCGAAGGAGATGCTATCCCAGGACACTTTTCCCAAAGGACTGCAGCTCTGATTCATCCACTCATCCTTTCTTTCTTTTCGATTGCTTTGGTTTTATTTCATTTCTACCCTTGCTAAGTGTTAATCAAACACTGAATGCTGTAAACAAATACATTCTAGAGGACAAGAAAGGAAAGACCTCCTGGTGATTTGTTTAAAGCTTGTCCTCCATGACACTGTCTGTTCACAATTGAGCTGTATACTAAAAATGGGATTGGTGGCACCCCTCCCTTGCAGTGTGACAAACCTCTCATAAGAGGACGATGTTAAGTTCTTTGATTCTGTCTAGCTTTGTGGTTTTTCCCTTTCCCACTGTTAACAGGGATGCCTGAAACTGTAGTATGGATTACATGGCTACTGATGCCTGCAGGGGAAACATTCAGTGTTGGCTTCTGAATACTTCTTTCGTTGTTTTCTTTCAATATGAACATTATAAGATGTACCGAAACTCATGAATTTGAACTTGAGCTTGCCAATGAAGACTCTACTTGGGCTCTGGACTTTACTTTGATAACAATAAACTTTTATTTAATTTATTTATTTTACTGGGAATCATTACATATCCTTATCAGAGACCACAGAAATAATGCTATTATTAAATAAATTTGGGGCTTCTTGTAAACATTTTGGAGAGTCCTGGACCTCTTGGGCAGGATGAGCCTCCCGCTCGGCTTCCAGCTGCTGAATCTTCCTTTCCTTTTCCTCTAAAACTTCTTCCAGCTGAGATATCTTCTCAGTCTGAAGGGAAATCTGGGTTGACAACTCCATAATCAGGCCCATTCTTCTATCACCTTCTTCCACAGGCGGTAAACTGCCACAGTACTCTTCCGGTGAGTTGTCTTCTAAAACAAACAGGAAAAGGAAAGTCTGAGAAGTTTTAATTGAATTTCCCAGAACTCAAAGAGAGGGAAGATGAAAAGCTTCTTTTCTCACGTTCTTAAAAGACAACACAGATGTTGCATCATCTGGTCAAAGATACTGAGAATAGAATCTGGATTCCACTGAGGGGGAGAGATTCTGGGTGCTCATGAAGAAAGAACTTGGAAGCCCCAGGAGAGGGAGCAGACTCAGGCCTTGCCAACTCTTTCTGATGCGCATTTAACTCCCAATTAACCCTGGGAATGGGTGGTCCTTGAAAATCCTATCTAAAAACAAAAGCCATCCCAAGCTGCATGTTATTCCTTTCCTAAGACTTTTAGCAAAAGCTACATTCAAGTAGCAATATGCTTCAATTTGAATTTTAATGCAATGGGGGTAGAGAAGGGGGAGAAGGTCATTGCCCCTTCTGGGAGAAGTGATAATGAGAAAAGACTAGTTTCTTTAGCATTGGCAGAGCATAATTTGAGCTGATCTAGAAAAACTCTATTAGCATGGGATCCCATAGAGATTGGTTTCTTTTAGGTCTGAAGGCTTCTGAGCATTTCTTAATGAAAATCACAAATACTTCCTGGACATAAAAACTTACCCTTTATCAATTTCTATCATTTTAACTACTCAGATAAGGATAAAACACTGACTAAGAAGGGAAAGGCTCCAATAAATAGGTGAAAGATTAGTGGCCAGCAGCAGGAAATCCTTGAAAAGAAATCTCACTAGACCATCAAAAAAAATTTAGCTGCTGAAAGCAAACCTCATCCCATTGGACTTTAGCAACATCTTCTTTAACACTCTCATCCTGAAATTTCCAAAAACCATACAATACAATTATTTCTTGTATTATATAAAAAGGCAGATTTCAGCAATTGGAAGAGACACCAACATTTGGGTACAATTGTAGGAATAATAGAGCCAGTAGCGTATTGATGAATCTGAAGGTCTTGATAGCTAGTTGTTACCATAGAAGGTTCAGCATTCATTCAATCCCCAGTGAGAACAAACCCCACAGCTGCACTTCTAGTTAAGAATACAAAAGCCTGCTACTAATGTGTATCTGTTGAAGATGAGACAGCTTAGATGTGGTAGTTCATGAAGGCAGGTAATCACCCATTTCTCAGCAAATAGGACTAATTTGGAAGTCATCACTTTCCTGAGGGAGCCCAGGGTAAAAGCTTGTGCACTGAAGTACACAGTGGGCAGGGTGCTTTTGGCTTCACAAAACTGGTGGGAGGAGAGATCAGGCTGTGTTTGCTCCTAGATATTATTATTAGCAATGTACTAGCTTTCAAGGGACCATGGAGAAATTTTTGTTCTGAACATTTGAAATTCTTACAATAATACTTAAGAAATATATATAATTTGATTGCCTTTCTTTAAAAGCCTTAAAAAAAATCTCAAATCTCAAAGGAGCATTTAGTTTGTTGCCTCTGCAATAGGCCTGTGCTTTTATGCTCAGATGGGAGTCCATATGGCAATAGGCCAGGGTCTCGCTTTCCTTTTACCTGCCAGGTCTGAGCTATCCAATATGATAGCCACTAATCATATGTGGCCATTAACCAACTGACTGAATGTGGCCAGTCTGAATTGAGATATGCTATAATTGAGATGGACATTTGATTGAAAATACTTAGTTTAGCTTGGCCAGTGTTGCTCAATGGTTAAGCATCAACCTATGGACCAGGAGGTCATAGTTCCATTATAGGTTGGGGCACATGCTTTCCTGTGAGCTTACAGGAAGGCCAATAGGTGTTGGGGGTCTCCAGGGCATATCCGATGATCTGTCCCGAGGCCAGCAATAACACCCTTCTTCCCCCCCCTCACCGCCCCCCACCCAGGGCAGTGCATTGTTCACAGTTTTATGACCTGACACACCTTGCAAGACCAGTTTCCTCCTCAGAGGTATGGAAATGTGGGCTTTGGAGAGTGGGTTCTTATGACTTACAGTGAATTTCAACAGGAGAGAAGAAAAAGAGAAAAGATGGGACGATGCTGAGGAAAGGAATGACACACAGGATAGGGAAACCTGGGCCTCAGTGAGGCTTAGGAATGGAGGGGTGCATCTGGAGCCTCTCACCTTATATGGGCCTGTCACCTTCTCTTTGACCTCTCTTTCGATCTTTTCTTAAGCTCTTCAACAAAGGGGGGGACTCCAGGAGTCTCATATCCTATTTGTATTGGAAATTACTCAAGGCCACAGTTTTCCAGGCTCTACTACTAAACTTCTCATGACCTGCTGTCTCCTCATTGAGGTTCCCTAATCTGGAAGGGATGTGTGACATTAAGGTCCTGGTAGTATTATATGCGTGCCCCCAAATCTCAAACACCTGTGGTCTCTCCTAGGATTTCTTTGGCAGCTCAGGTAGTCTTGCCCAGGTCATGGCTAACCTGAAGTGTGAGGTTTTCTCATCTGAACAGATAATCTTAGGTGTAACCCATACCAGAGGCTCAAGGAGAACCGGAGACAAGAGAAATTCTTCTCATCTGTCCAAGAGAGGGGGCAAATCTGATTAGCCATAGTCAGAATATGAACTCATTAAAATTGCTACTGTTGTGGAGGTTTTCACAAGTACACACCATTTTTCATGGATTCTTCTCTTTCTGCCTCCAAGAGTAAGAATGAGGGCTTTCGGGCAGAGCAAGGAGGAGATAGGAGAAGGGGTGATGTAGTTGCACAGGTTCAGGAAGGTTCAGAAAGAAGATAGATAATTGAACCCTCTGCCCACAGCTGGGCCAGACTATGCTTAGTTCTGCAATGTCAGCCTTGAAAGAAAAAAGGCCCAGAAGAAATTGTGATATTTGCCTTTGACCATGTCCAACTTCTCATTCTTCGTATTCTCAATATGCTTAGCAAAGTGCCACATGAGAATTTTGTCAAAATGACTAAATAGTACATAGCAGAACAAATTATAGTTTAAGGAGTATCTTAGAGACTGAGAATTGGAATGTGCCTTTTGTGAGCGATGCAGTCCCACCTGTTTGGGAGTTTTTTCTACAACATCCCCAGATGATTATTTTCTAAGTGAGTGGCTCTCAGACACTGGTGTTCCTTCAGCTCTTCAGAGGTAATCTGCCAGTTGGAATCAATGAATAAAATTTGTGTTTTGTCATCATGCAGCTACCCACTGTTACAGAGATATCTGACAGGTGTGCAAGGCTTGGAGGGTTTAGGGGAGGAAAGCCAGCTACAATTTGCTAATCTGAGAAAGGAGATGTGGTGGAGAGGCAGGTCCAAGAACCTATGATACCTTCCCTGATCGATTTGGCTCAGTGGATAGAGCATCGGCCTGCAGACTGAAGGGTCTCAGGTTCAATTCTGGTTAAAGGCATGTACCTTGGTTGCAGACACATCCCCAGTGGGAGATGTGCAGGAGGCAGCTGATGGATGTTTCTCTCTCATCTATTGTTTCTGGCTCTCTATCCTTCTCCCTTCCTCTCTGTAAAAATCAGTAAAACATATTTAAAAAGAAAAAAAAAAAAGAACCTATGGTACCTGAAAGCATTGCCTGGGGAATCCAGGAAGTTAATAGTTCTGTGTAAACAGTGATACAGTGCTGACGGGTGGCCCACCGAATGGTTGGAGAACTTTTTTTAGATTTTCCTAAGTATTTCTAAAAAAGGGTGTTCCCTGTTTGATCCCTTCATTGAAATGCTGATCTAGTTTCTGATTCAGCTATCTCTAGCAATGGGAAGCATACATGTTCCCAGTTGGGTCTCAAGTCTCCTCCATGGTCATTTTCTTTCATTTATTCAGTAATTGGACCCAGGGGCCCATAGAGAATGAATCAGATGCGATGGCTCCTCCAGTCACAGTTGTGCAGGGAAGAGGCAACACTGAGTTAGGCCCCACAGGACATTTAGGATTTAGCCTAAACAAACACCTCTGTTGGGTACTCACTTGTGAATCCTTACTTTTCTCTCTGCCTTTCAAGCTAATGACCAAGGATGCCAACTATTTACTCAAGAAGAAAGACTCTTAAGGGTGAGATGATTAAATACCTCATTCTGCCAGAGCCACCCAGGTTTACTGTTTGGCCTGAAAGACTATGTCAGCTTCCTCCTCTGTACAGATGCCCATCACTCTGACTCACCTACATGTTGGTTTTGAAAGCTGTGTATATTTCTCAGTAACCACAAGGGAGTTCAGTTTCAACTATTGTCATACTTGGACTTGAAAACTGGCACATCCTTGTCAAGACATTCCTCTCACTGCTGGCACAAAAAACAAAATGACAATAAAAAACTTCCTAGTTTTCTATCCCTCTCTAGACTTTTACAGTGAACGCTTGAGAATGGTAATTCTCTGGAATAAATGATTCGCTTAGTTTTTGCACAAATACTTTACTTCTTGGAAATAAGATTAGTTTTACTTCTTGAAAATTTCTCTACCTTCCCCCTTCAGAGTTTTTATTTGTATAGAGACCAGTCTCTCTAGTGGTAAATGATTGAGTTGGAAGTGTTTTCGATGTCTTTCCACTAATGCTGTGAACACTTAAAATACATCTGAAGTTGGTAGGTGTTTATGGATTTGGGAAAAACAAGCAGCATTATAAGAACAGATTTGACTGGCAAATCAGTATGGTTAGTTAAAAGAATATTTGCTAGGAATTTTCCGTATGTATTACAAAATTTTCCATTTCATAATGGTAGCGATTCTTTTTGTTGTTGTTAATCCTCACCTGAGGATATTTTTTTCTGTTGATTTTTTTTTTTTTTAGAGAGAGTAGGAGGGAAGAAAGGAAGGAGGAAAAAGAGAGACAGACAGACAGACAGACAGAGAGAAACATAGATGTGAGAGAGACCTATTGATTAGTTTCCTACTGCACACACCCCAACTGGGGTAGTGTGGATTGAACCTACAACCCAGGCACTTGCCCTTGACCAGGAATTGAACCTGCGACTTTTCAGTGTGTGGGGCGATGCTCTGGTCCCTGAGCAACACTGGCCAGGACTGATAACCATTCATATTACAGGATTATGCTTTAGAGGAAAAATTTGAAATGCAGTGGCAGACTGGATCAAATATCTATTTTCACCTAGAAATAGCCAACAGCTTCATACCTAAAAGCTTAAAATTATCTGTTTTAATAAGTGTTTTGGAGAGGACAAGATACTTAGTTGCAACAATGATGGAAAGGCTGCAGCCCTAATTATATGGAGAGGTTAGTTTCTCCAGAAGCAGTGAGATCAGAGAGCTTGTAGAACATTTGATGAAAAAACACTGGGAAAAACAAGAAGCCAAGAGAGTCTGTAGGAAGCACTTGTTGCCTCAAATTCATGGGGCTTCAAACAGATGCTGATGCCATGCCCTCACCTGTCCCCAGATCCAGTACAAGGGGTCTGAGTGATGTGGATGCTTTGAGGACTTATTTGATGTTTGGAGACCAGGGAGGAAAATAATCACTCACCTGTAACTGCTAGCATCACTCTGGTAGCGGCAGAATGCTCTCATGATAGGATATGTGGGAGCTAAGCAGACGGAGGGAACTGCAGACCCTGACCTCCTTCCTATGTCACTCTGAGGCATATGTTGATTCTCTTACCCAGCACATGTAGTTAAAGTATTGCAGTTGCTTCATATCTGGCCACCCTACTTCTGTTACTGCCCCTTCAGTCTGGTTGCAACTCTGCATGGAGAGGTTTCATTCAAATATATGTTGGGTCTTGGACACTCTTGTGTCCAAAATCATCTACTGATTTTTCATCTTAGGCAAGACTAAAAACCCAAGTGCTTGCCCTGCAAGGTCCTATATGATTCCCCTCTTCCCCGCCCACCTTTACCTCTCCAACACCTCTCCTATTTCTCCTCTCCTCATTCATTCTGCTACATCCCCACTGTGCTCAGCCCTAACAGATTAGTATTTGCTATTTCCTCTGCCTGGATAATTGTACCCCTGATAACCTACATGGCTAGCTCTCAGTTCCTTTAGGTCCTTTCTTTCCAAAGTAATTTTCACAAAATGAAACCCTTCCTTGGCCATCTAGCCTACAATTTCAACCTGACTCCAATTGCTAAACATGTCAAATCCCTGTTTCCTGGTTTGTTTTCACTGACATGCTATTTCTGACTACTCTGTACTTTATTTTTCCCTTGTTGGTAGTCTCTCACCCCACCCTAGGATGAAAACTCCATGAGGGCAGAGCTTTTTTTCATTTTTTAAAAATATATTATTTATATTTTGATTTCAGAGAGGAAGGAAGAGGGAGAGAGAGATAGAAACATTGATAATGAGAGAGAATCATAGATCAGCTGCCTCCTGCAGGCCCCCTACTGGGGATCGAGCCTGCAACCCAGGCATGTGATTTTGATCAGAATCAGCAGGCTGACGCTCTATCCACTGAACCAAACCAGCTAGGGCTATTCTCATTTTTTAAGTGAATAAATGAAAGTTAAGTGCATATATGATAACAATGGCTGGCCCAAAGATTTTAATTGGTGTATCATTAGTTTGGTTCCTACATTTCCTTACTAGGCACAATTTTTTTTTTCACACATAGTTTTTCATAACTGCATATTTTTTTCCAGATAATAAATTGTCATTATTGTACAACATTGCACTTAACAAATCTGTTTAAGTTCTTTTTTATTAAAAAAAAAAAGGAAAGTTAGACTAGATCTCTCCCAGATCTGACTTAGATTCTATGAGCTATAAAAATGGTTCTCCAAGCTGGCAGCTGAAAGCTTCATTTATGTGGAGAATCAGGCCTCGCAGCTGAAATTCTGCTGAGTGAATCCAGGAGGGTGTCTGGGAATCTATATCTTTACGAAGCTCTCCAGGTAATTCTGATGATCAGCCAGGTTTTTGCGGTTTAATTTCTGCTGATCTGTAACAAGGCATGATGAACTAAGCTTTTGGCTAAATCCTAAAAGGTAGACCAGAAATCTCCCAGGCAAGTCTCTTCTTGATAAGACTGCTATCCCCACAGTGAGAGGAGAGAGAGTACCTCTAATACACTTCTTGCACCTCTGCCCTGTCACCTGACATGGCTCAGCCTTTAAATGTTACTCGCTGACCAAAATGCATCCATGGTCCTTCTGGCATTCACTCCTCCTCTCATTAGCTTAAAGCTCAGCAGCACCTTATCAGTTCTAACTTGGCTGAATTATTTCCAGAATATCCAAAGAAAGTGAGGAATGCTTTAGGGTTTGTTTCTGTTTTGGCTTCTGTTTGTTTCCCAGGGAAGGATGGACCCCTTTCCTCACGAGTGGTCTAGAGAGGAGTCTCTCTTTTCCTAATCATGACGAGTGGGTGGGGAAGGGAGAGATCACCCTTCTCAGCTTCCATGAGGCTAACAGCTACCTCTGTCACACAAGGAGAAAGAAAATCCCTTTCTGCAGCTCTGAATCAAGGGTTTTCTGCCTGGAGCATGCTAGAATCAGCTCCTAGCTACTGTGTCCAAGAGGACTGATAAGAACATTATCACATAAGGCTGTGTGAAATCTTGGCAGTAGTGCAGGAGGTGGGGAGAGGCATTTGTGTGGAAAAGCGAGTGAGGATGCTTAAAAAGGAATATAAGTAAATGAATATAGGCTTGTATATGGAACAGTGGCCACACACTGCCTGCTGGGCAGATTGCAGTGCTGTTTTCCACCTTCTATCTACACCACTAGGGTGAAATGTTTTACTCGGGTGAGGGTAGAACAGCATAGGGTAACTTGGCCTAATGGCTCCCTTTCCCAACCCCTCCAGGGTCTCGGATCACATTAGGTTATTCTACAGGAGTTCTTTGACACTTCACCTGAGGTATGGCAAGAGAAAAATCAATCTAAGCAGACTAAAGTTTTTTTTGTTGTGGTTGTTTTGTTTTTGTTCTTTTTTGTGGGGGAGGTGGGCAGCTCTTCTACCTTTCCTTTTTAGCTGAACTTGAAGTCCCCTTTTAATAGAATAATGAATGCGCTCAATGACTGACAGCCTGGCCAGAGGCCAACAAGGTAAAGATAGAATAGGAAATTCAAGAGAGAGAGAGAGAGCGCGCAAGAGAGCGAGAGTGAGAGAGAGAGAAAACTAAGAGATTGTGAGAAAGGAAGGAAAAGAAGAGAATAGATGAGGACTATTTCTATGCTTACCTGATGTGGGATCAGTATGGATTCAGGTCAATTGGAGGGATATGAGTAGAGGTTGTAACATTATTTGGACTGTATGTTGCGCTAGAGCGGTGATCGGCAAACTGCGACTAGCGAGCCACATGCGACTCGCTGTTGCCTAATGAGTTTGCCAACCACAGGGAACAAGAGCCTGTAATTATTGGAATTGAGAGTCTATCAGTGGTTGGCAAACCCATTAATCAACAGAGTGGCAAACCTCGACTTGTGAGCTGCATGTGGCTCCCGAGCCACAGATTGCCAACCACTGCACTAGAGCATCTAATGTGAGATTTTTCCCCTGCTTTTCTTCCTGATGCTCAGGGTTTATAAAATGAGAAATGCCAATTTAGTTTATTTGTATTAATTTTCAAAAGATATTACACTTTCTGTGTTGTGTGGCATTCAGAAAAAAAATGATGCTCTAATAATTATAGTATTTGTCAGGGTTAGTTATTTTTTGATGACAATGAAAATTGGTTGTTTTGTGTGCATGTGTGCTGAAAGATGGGATAAAGGATTCATCATTTTTTTTTAATTCATCAGAATTTGCTTGTTTAAATTATACAAGGGCACATGGTTTGTGAAGATGGGTAAGAAGTCATTTTGATTTTGCTGATTTGACACTGCTCTTAAATGTTCCTGACAACAGGACACTTGGGTACACTGCGTGCAAAATTTTGAGTGACATGGACAACTAAACCTCACAATACATGGCTCTCTCAATTCCTTAAAATCTTTCTCATTTTCTTTCTTTTGAGTAGCTTTAGGAAGATAGTGATAACAACATTGAATTTTATGAGTTCCCCAGGCAGTATGCTAGGTCTAGACTCAGTACTACTTGGCTGGAGTTAAGGAATCAGTGCATAAGACATGATAAATTGCAAATAATACTGTAATGCAAAGACTTTCTCTTTCATCAAAATTTAATCGGGCTCCTCTGAGCCTTGTCTTAATTAATCCTAAGAACCCAATTATAGCAAGAATCTTGCTAAGTCATTTTAGAGAGGTATCTGATCATTCTCAATATCTGATGCCATTTCTCATCTTCCACTAACCCTTCAGGTGATACCTGATCATTGTGGCCCACCTTCTTTCTCCTGTTAGCCCTCTTCTATCTGTGCATCCAACCACTTCAATCTTTGGCTACAAATCCCCACTTTTCCTTGTTATATTCAGAGTTGAGCCAACTTCTCTTCCCTAATGTGATAGTCTATCCCATTAGTCTTGAATATAGTCATCTTTACCATTTTAATAAGTGTCAGAATAATGTTTTCTTTAAAAATAGCAGCTGAAGGATCACAAGAATTTATTTGGGTTGTTCATTTATTTTGCCCTGGAACATTTAAAATGATGAAATCAACTCTTGCTAAGCGGGATCTTCACATCATCCAGAACAAATTCTCCAAGTGTTGAACACTCCATCATTTGAGAATGATCTTGCTGAAATTCATTACCGACATTTTTACTTATGTAAAACATCAAGTAGTGGAAACTCTTAAGGCTCCATCCATAATTCTCAGCAAACTTGTCAGAGTACTTGAGAAATAGGGAAGTTTGGAAAGCAGGATCATCTTGAACAACCTCTGAATATTTGTCACTGTTGACAGGCCCCCTTAAAACACCCTTCCCTTCACTTCTGTAATATGGCATTCTTCCTCCAAACTTAGTAACTACTCCTATGATCTCATTTTGTGGGCTTCTTTTCAGAGCAATTACTATATGGAGATCCCCATATTTCTGGTCTTAAATTTTCTTCTGTGTCTCCACAGGTAATTTCAGTAGCTCCTATGGCCTTGGTTGCAACCTATTTGTGTGAATGAGGCCCAAAGTCACCACTCTAGGTTAGATCTGAGCTCTGGACTCTGCACCACTCCGATGATATATCTCATAAACATCTCAGATACACTATTTACAAGACTAGACTCATTACCTAACTTCCAAAATTGTTCTCCTTCCAGTGTTCACTATGTTGCTAAATGGGCAGCATAAAAATGCCCTGTTCTTGAGGACAGCCTATGGAACACAGTCCTTTCAATTCCTCCTCCCAGTAGAATGCCATTTCAATTTTATCCTTTGACTATATATTTTTTGAAATTTCAACATGTAATCCAAAAGATAACTCAAAAGTGATGGAGAAATTTCCTAAGAGGGAATGCAAACAAGCTTTTATTTATATAGAAAATCTTCTAATATTTGGTACAAGCATTAATTTTTATAGATGGTTTCCCATTAGATACATACTTGACTATTTAAATTATATGCCTCAAGAACATTGTTAAAGCTAATGGTAAAGAAGTTCTTTTCTGATTGAGCTTAAATCTAATGCACTTTAGAGAAGCACAAAATATTGTCTAGGATAGTGGTCGCCAACCAGTGATGGTCTGTGAGGTCTGAAAGGTTGGTGACTGCTGGTCTAGGAGATTAAGTACAATATTCAGCAAAAGGCTTCCAGGCTTATACTGGTAAGTTTCATTGTATGTATTTTGCACATATTATACAAAAATATGAGAAAAATATTTATAATTTTAGAGTTGTCAAAGAACTTCTATAACTATGGTTTTCCTTTTTCTATACCATCCCCCCGTAATCTATATATATTTATAAGCCTAAGTGACTGTTATGACTGGAACAACAGGTTGACCAGTCACTATGATGCTCACTGACCAGCAGGGGGCAGAAACTCAATGCAGGAGCTGCCCCCTGATAGTGTGCTCCCACAGCCATCCTCCTGCAGCCTCTCCTCTCCAGGTGGCCCCCCTGGTGGCCCCGATCGCTGGCCAGGCCAAGGGACCCCACCTATGCATGAATTTGTGCACTGGGCCTCTAGTTATAACCATAAGAGAAGAGGTAAAGAGTAGAAGAAAGAGAAGTGAGGAAAGAAATGAATACTTACAGAGCTACTATTTTATGACATTTTACTAGGAACTTGTTTAGCAATTACACCAAAGCAGAGTAAATGTTTACATCATATACCTATTATTATGACTAATAGTACCCAAATTCTTGCATAACAGTGGTCTGGCCTGGCCAACTTGGCTCAGTTGTTGAGCATGGTTGAGCATTGATCTTTGAACCAGGAGGTCAAGGTTCAATTCCCAAGTCTGTAACATGCCCAGGTTGTGGACTTGATCCCCAGAAGGGGGAGTGCAGGAGGCAGCTAATCAATGATTCTTTCTCATCATTGATGTTTCTATTTCTCTCTCCCTCTTCCTTCCTCTCTGAAATCAGTAAAAATGTATTTTTTTAAACAGTGGGTCTGAAATGTATAGGCTGCTTTTCAATTTCATACCACTCCCTCCCTAGTGTCAGGTATCCATGTAAACCCATGTAATTTTTGTTGCATCAACATATTCTCCTAGTCTTGGGTTATAGCATAACCATGGTGATCATTTCTAAGTATTTCTCAATTGTTTATGAAATATTCCTGAATAAAACAACAGGTTAGGGGTCTCATTCTTTTGTTTGTTTGTTTGTTTCTAACTATTATTGTTTCTGAACTAGAAAATGCTAAGGTAATAGGAATCTTAAGAATTGGCAGCAGGATTACCATTAACAATTGTGGGCATTTGTTTTGGCTACTTTCCAAGATGATTCTCCCAGTGTCTTCTGGTTCTAGCCACCTGGATAAACAAAGGCTTAGGGATACATTAATTTCCAGCAGGCCAAGGTTTCAGTTTTGTCTTTGGTTTAAGATATAGGAATTGTTTAAATTTAATCTATTATTATGTATTAATTGGTCAATTCTATTCCTTCAACCACTTAAACCTTCAAATAAGAAAGTGTGCCTAAAATTGTTAAAGTATCTTTTTTTTTTTTTTAAAGACTCAGATTGGGTTTAGTCAATCAAGTAAGGTGAACTTCTACTTGCAGTTGGCCTCAATGAATCAATATCATTTGTGACTATGTCAGTCAGGGTTATTTCAACTCCACATAACAGGATAAGTGACTATCAGCAACTTAGACAATAGGGAGTCTATTATTGCACTGGATGAAGTTGGGGGAATTCCAGGCTTAGCTCATTCTGTGGCTCAAGAAAGCTAGATTGGCTTTGTTAGATTCTCTTGTTTTTCTCTATTTGTTGAGGTGGCTATATTCTTCACAGGGTATTGTCTAAAAGTTCAAAGAGAAAGGAAAGTTTTATCTCATCTCCCCATGGCCTTATTTTTTATTTTTTAAAAGATTTAAGAAAGCTTCTATGATGATCACAGCAGGATTTACTATATATATTTCATCCATGGTTATATTATATTTCTAAAGCAGCCCTGGACAAGGTAATAGAATCACCATGATTAGGGATGGGTGGAGGGGATGCCTGAAATACATTATGTGACTAAATTATGAATAAAATTTGGGTTCTTGTTAAAAAGAATAATGTCTTTTGTGTAGGTGACTAATAGTCTTCCACTGTGAACAAAACTGTTTTTACACAAAATGCCAATAGTAGAGGGTCATTCACTACCTTTTTTTTTTTTTTTTTTTGCCAAAAAACCTGGAAGCCCAACTCTAGATGGCCTAAAAAATAAAGAGAATGTATTGGGATAGGGCTAGTTTCAGATAAGACATGAACCAGTAGATCCAGTTAAATAACTGAAGTTTTTTTAGTTTCTCTGCTCTTTCATTACAATGTCAGCTTCTTTCTAAGCCTGGTACTGTTTTGGTAGCCAGAAGATTGCTACTGTCTTCCAGGGATAAACCTTCTTCTTTTTATCTAGTACTGAAGAATGTCCTTAAATATCCGCTACAGAAAAAATTAGGAGACTTTTCTTTCCCATAAACTACCATAAATACCCCTCACAGTCTATTGGCTCTAGACAAAGAAATAGAATAACCATGATTGGTTAAGACTAATACACATTAATATTCTGGGATAGGTGAGGCAGATTATATTAGACTAGAGGCTTGGTACATGAAAATTCATGCAATAGGGGGGTGGGGTTGTCCCTCAGTCTGACCTGCCCCCTCTCACAATCTGGGAGCCCTCAGGAGCAGGAAGCGACCCAGCAAACAGGAGAAGGTGGTGCCCCTATCATACCTCTGCTGTGCCACTGCTGGCAGCACAAGCTTCAGCCAGCCCTGGTTACTTGAACTTCAGGCAGCCATGGGCAGCTGGGCAGCCAACATCTGAGGCTTGCCTGCGCCTCAGGCTGGCCTAGGTGGCTGCATCCAAGACTTGACTGTTAGGCTGGCTCTGGGCAGTTGGGCAGCTGCCATCCGAAGCTTGCCTGTGCTTAGGTTCAGCCCTGGGTGGCTGGGGGCTGAGGACAGTGGGGAGTCCTGGGGGCAGGCCCATAAAGTGGCCAGACCCACCTGGGGGCAGGCCCAACTATGCCGCATGCTTGCCGCCCCGGCGGGGCTGAGAGGACTGGGTGATGCCATCTTGTGTCTGTGGGTGCCACCATCTTTGAGGTGTTGTGGTCAATTAGCATATTCCCTCCTTATTGGCTGTGGGTGCCACTATCTTTGTGAGGGTTTGATGGTCAATTAGCATATTTATACTTTATTAGATAGTATTATAAACTAATCTCTGAACCAATGGATGGGATATGCAGTTGATGTTGAAGCTTATAACATTGTAATGCATTTAAACAGTAATTTTCTTTTTTATATATTTATTTTTATTCAATTTATTGAAGTGACTGTTTAATAAAATTATATAGGTTTCAGGGGTACAATCCTATAATTCATTATCTGTATATTATCTTGTGTGTTCACCACCCCAAGACAAGTTTCCTTCCATTACCATTTATCTCCTCTTTACCCTCTCTTACCTCTCCTCACCCCCCTTTCCCTCTGATAATCACAATACTGTTATCAGTGTCTGAGGTTTTTGTTTTGTTCCTTCCCTCCCCATCATTTAATTCCTTCATCTTTTTTCATCCAGCCCCATAACCCCTTCCTCTCTGGCAGCTGTCAGTCTGTTCTCTGTATCTATGAGTCTGTTTCTATTTTTTTGTATAACAGTAATTTTCTAACAGAAGTAAAAGGGAGTCAGGAAGAGAAGTGAATGAATGAATGAATAATAAATAAAGAAAGATCTCTTTCAATTATTATGAATTTCATATTCTAGCCATTTTGCTAATAATAGTTTTAATAAGCTGAATAGTTATCTAGAAGATAACTTAATATAAAGCAAATAATAAGAATCAAATTTATAGGAAATATGTAATAAAAGCTACACCAGTATCAAAATTCTAGCAGAATAAGAAAATGCTATTTTTGAATACCATTTATTGGTTTTGAAAAAGATTAAGAAGTTATTCATTGTGACATTTTGATATTGGGGAAATTGAATTAATTTTTTTTTTTTTGGCTAAAGAACTCACACAGAATTCAATTAGTTTAGGTTCAAATTTGGCTCTGATACTTGTTTTTTCATTTGAAGAGATCTTTTAAATCTAAGTAAGAAGAAATATTTTTAGTAGCATATATTGTTAGTGCATAATGATGTTTAATCCAGAAAGTCAGTATTTCCAAAATGGCTACTGTATACATCACAAAGTAAAATTACATATATAATTAATAGTATCTATGGAAATGAAGTGAATTATATAATTTAGTATGAGAAGAAAGGGCAGCTTCCAAACGATGCAAGAGGAAGGTTTGGGGTCTACACACACATGGAGGCCACTATAGTAATTTCCTAAAGTCTTGGACAAATCAGCCCCTCTGTGTGTCAGCTTCTTATTTATAAAATAAAAATATGAACTTACGTAATCAATGAAAACTTTTCCTGGCTCTATAATTCTATAATTGTACTAGGGACTTTGAACTTCTGGGCATATATTCTAAACTATTTTGGTACTTAACATACTGTATTAAGTATGTTAATTTATATGTTGGCACTTAAGCTTCTATACCTGGTATAACAGCCCATTAGACATCTATATTGCCCAGTTGTGGGTCCTTAATAAGTGCTGGATTCTTGTTGAGTTAAATTGGAAACAATGTTGATGATTGTGACTCTTCTTCTTCAGCAAATTGTGGGTAGGAGAGAACAATTTAGTGAGTATTCATCTACACTGAGTGACCAGATTATTATGACCACCCCATCAGTACTTCATTAGGCCATCTTTTGCCTTTAATACTGTGGCAATTTTTCTTGGCATTGACTCCATGAAAGGTGATGAGAGGAATCTGACAGCATGCCTGATGAATAGCACTGTCCAGTTCTGTGAGATTTGCTGGCTGTGGAACCAGCTGCCTGATGGCTCTTTTAACTTCATCCCACAAATGCTCAATTGGATTGAGATCTGATGATTGTGGGGGCCACCTAAGCAAGATAAAGTCTCCCTCATGTTCTTGAAACCACTCCTGCACAATACAAGCAGCATGGCAGGGTGCATTGTCTTGTTGGAAGAAGCCATCTCCATTGGGATATGCCATCAACATGATAGGATGAACTTGATCAGCAACCATACTTAGGTATGTTGTGCTATTCCGACATTGTTCCACACAAATTAAAGGGCCTAAATCATGCCAGGAAAACATGCCCCAAACCATAACACTGAACCCATTAGCTTGAAAGGTTGTACTCATGCATGTGGGGTGCATGCTTTCATGCTGTTTCCAAGAAATTCTCACTCTGCCATCTGCATAATGCAACTGAAAACGTGACTCATCAGACCACATGACTTTTTTCCAATGCTCTACTGTCCAATCCTTGTGTTCTTGTGCGAATTAGAGACATTTTATCTTGGTAACTGAAGACAGCAAACGTGTTCAAACGGGCCTTCGGCTTCCATATCCCATATGATGCAGTGTACAGCTAATTTGCCTATAAATGTCAGGTGGTCAAAATAATCTGGCCACTCAGTCTAATGTCACTATGACCCCAAATATCAGAAAAGGACAAAAAAAAAAAAGGACAAAAGCTGGGCAGAAATAACTTGGTTAATACTTTTTAGGCTTTTTTAGCTTCCTGGAAACTATGAGCCCTATTGATGATAAACCACTAAGTTATATATTTGCACATGAGTGAGATTCTCAAATAGGAATTTTAATTCAAATTAAAAAGAAGGTTCTTACAATTGGTTTAATATTAATAATTGGTATAATAAATGTTTGAAAGCCAATAAGATAGTTTAAATCCTCAAATCATCATCTGAATTGATGGTTTAGGCATGGAGGTATGTGGATCTCTGCATATGTAAATGTTGTCTGTGTGGTCTAAGACTATCCAGAGAGGAAGTAGATAATGTGACACAGGAAGTAAAAGAGGGTAAGTCCAGATAAAGGATTCAATGGGGAATCCTTTATGTGAACTTATCCTATCTGAAAGTCGCATTCTGTCAAAATGGCCCACCCTGCTCCTGCAGCACAGGATAGAAGAAACAAAGGTACAGAAAGAAAGAGGGAGAGGGGAAAAGGGAGATATAGTGAATCAACATTGAGGGGAAAGCTACAGGAATGAGCAATTCTAGGGCAGTTTTATGAGGATGCTTTGAAAAATAGTGATTCCTAGCACTGTCTTATGCAGTTGTAAAGTAGAATCCTTTGTCAAATTTCAGTGAGAAAACTTTGTTCTTTGAGGAAGAATTTTGAACAACTGCTGCTAGATGGAGAATTCTCTGCTTTGAGTACAGAAGCCTTGATATAAAAGAGTGACTCTACCATATACAATCTGAAACTGGGACAGTGCAGGACAGGTGAGAACAGTGAATCTTGCAGAACCATGGCAATGATGCAAAATATGAACAGGATCAGGAAGGATCTGGTTTTTATCTACAAATTCTTTGATGATTAGGATTGGATATTAATATGAGAATTACATTGTTTGCTTAAGGTAAATTTAGAAAACTGTATATAGTGTTTTTTATAGTATAGTTTCAGGCCTTATCAATCCATTCATCTTTACAAAGTTCTTAGTCAAAAAAGTCTTCAGATCTTGTTGGAGATAGACATGGGAACCAGGTGGAAGCATCTGACCCTAGCAATCAAGTACCTAGAGTGGTAAAACTGGATAAGCAGCATCATTTTCCGAGTGCTGCTTGAATAAGGCCTGATCCAATCTGGCTGTGTCACACATTCCATATGCATAATTCTCCCACAACCAGAATTACCCCAGGTCACATACATATAAGCATGACCAGAGACAGTAGAGACCAACTAAAATAATATATTCAAGGAAATACAAAGTTGTCAACCCCTCCTTCATCAAGAATACTATACTTTTATATAAAAGCCAACATAAAAGTTTGGTTTCATAAAAAACTCTAAGGATTAACATCCACTAAAATAAAAAAGTAAGTAAGTAAAATAAAACAAATTCACATTTTTGAATAGGACTCAGTTATTTTGAGGGTTTTTGGAGATTTGGACTCACTCATTTATCCCTGAGGACTTAGATGCTTGTCTATTATACATAAGCATCTAAGTCCTCAGGGATCAAACAGTGATTCAACGCTTAGGGAAATATTCTAATGCTCAATTCTTCTTATATTTTTATAATATACTTGTTTGTATCTATAATCTGTTAATCGGCCTACTTTCAAGATAAAGAATTGCATGTGTTTTCTAATTCAAAAGACATTTCCTGAAGAAAGCAAGCATCTTGAGAAGTATATAATAACTTTAAATGTAAAATGTATCCCTTAGCTTCCTATAGTTAAAAGGAATGTGAGTAGAATGATATATAAGAACTGGTTTCTTTGTACAGAACATAAAACTGAAGTATTATTGTTCAGGAAAGATATCAATCTGTGCACATATTGTAAATTATAAATACACATATCTATCTATCTATCTATCTATCTATCTATCTATCTATCATAGATAATCACTTGCCATATGCTTCAGTTTGTTCATCTGAATAAGTCTATCAATACATAAATACAGTACCTCACAGTATTGTAAAAGATGTACATGGGTTAGTTCACGTTAAGCTCTTAGAATAATGCCTAGCAGATAATAATTGCTCAAGAAATGTTAACTATATTATTTTTATTGTTTACCTACGATTTCTAAGCACATTCCTCAAATCTAAATTCCCAATCTTCCTGTAAATCAACTCAGGTTTCTTTTCAGTAGAATGGTTAAGTAGAAGTTTCGATTTGTACAGAACAGTTCACAGTTCCATAGCTTTATTTCCAAAATCCTAAATGCTGTGCAAAATGAGTTTTTCATGGTTCATCTGGTGGCAAAATCTGACCTGACCTGATCTTAATTTATTGGCAGCAAAATCTGATATGAACTAATGGGAAGCTATTTAGGCATCCCATTAGTATAAATATTGATATATTTGATTATGGAAATTGTCCGAGATCCTTTCAAATGTGAAATATTCTGCATTCTGTAACATATTTGGCCCCCAATTTTCAGATAAGAAATTATAGACCTATAGTAGTTAGGGTAGACAATATAGAAGACATTTCCATATGTGGTTCTAACAAGATTTATTAAAGAAAGAATGTAAGTTTCTTTAAACATCCTGTACCAATCAGCTCTCCAAATCCAAAAGAATGTGAACCTTGTCTCCTCCCATGTTATTTATTATCACTAGGTTAATCTCCCCTCCTACTTGTTCCTTCTACTATAATTTGCAAGTAGCAGTTATTTTAGTTTTGGAACATTTATCAAGTTATAATAATTCTAACTCTCCTGCAATTATTTTAATGTCATACTCCTTACCTCAATCTCCATCCACATTCACACAATTACACCATCAACAACAGGTAAAAAAACTCAAATTGTTAGGTGTTCTTGATTACTTTTTCTACTTTTCCCACCTGGGATAAGTCAAGGAATCAAGAAGGACGAGTCTTGTGAAGCCGATCACTTCACTTTGCCCTCCAGCACATGTCTCTATGATTCCTACACAACTGGTTAGAAGAACTGTCTAGTTTCCAGACAGTCCATCTGGTTTTATTTCAGGAAGTTGCAGTAGATCCCAATCTAAAATACCTATTCTTATTAAAGATCCTTAAGATCTTCAGAGATGTCTGGGAGAAAATTCTTCTAAGACTCCTTCCTCTTTAACTCCAGGGAGTTTAAAGTCATATTTTTAAAAATTCTTCAAATAGACTTAATCTCCACATCATATTTAACCATAGAAACACAGCTGGGTTTTACTAATAGAAAGCAGCAGTCTAGATAGAAATGATCCTGAAAATCTCTTTTCCAGGGTACTCAGGATGTTTTTTTTTTTTCTCTTTCTCTTGAGGGAGGCCTCAAGATGTAGAACTACTTACCAAAGTGGCCAACAGTGAAGAGGTAAATATAGGTTTATAGTAGATACTAATCCAAATAGATAGAGTGTTCCAGCCCCAGTGAGGTGAAGACCCATTGCGAAGGAAATATGGAAAAGCGCATTGGAATTCTCCCTAGGCTTTTACTCAATGTATAACTTGGAGCAAACCACTTAATTTCTCTGGGCTTCATTTTCTTGGTCAGTACCATAGGCATCATAATGGCTTTAGCAGAATTACGCCAGCTCACAGCAGAAAATGACTGAGCTGGAATTCAGATGTGTATCTCTTTGATTCCAAAAACACTGAACTTGTCCTTGTGTCATGATGACTCTAGAAAGTTCACATGTAAAACAGAATATTCCCTGCGCTCTGAACAGCCACAGCTAGCTAATACCATAGTGAGGAAAAGCTTTTGGATGGGTAACTTTTGATGATGGGACCTGGTGATGGTCAGGGCTCCATGCAGAGCACAGCTGCGATGTTATATGGAAAAGACTTCATTTGACCTACTAGTAAATAACAGTGTGGCAGGAGGGGCAATCTGAAGCGGGCTGTATTCTTCTCTGGTGAGATGTAAACCTGTGGAACCACATAACAAGCCTTAAAAAATGTTATTGGAAGCATCTTAGAGAAATGATAGCAGAAATTTCTGTTGCTTAAAAATCTAGAGGGGAACCAAGATGGCAGCATAGGTAAACACTTGCACTTGATGCCTCCCACAACCACATCAAAATTACAACTACTATACATAAGAACTGTCATCTAGAACAGCAGGAAAGCTGGCTGAGTGGAAGTTCTACAACTAGAGAGTTAAAGAAGAAAGTTCATTGAGACTGGTAGGAGGTGCAGAGGTATGGAACAAACTGGCACCTGGGTGTGCTGTTTTTTTAATTGGGAGGGAGATGCAAACTTCCACTAGCTCTTAGCTGCAGTGCCTCGTGAGACTCAAGGGGATCCAGACACATACAGGGAGAAACTGGACTAGCTGGCATCAGGGCAGGAATGCAGGGGTGGCTTTCTTCTAGATGGAGGTGCTTACAACGATCATTGTTCCTGTGCTGGGACCTCCCCAGTGCAGCTGACTGACAGCTATTGCTGTTTGCTCCACCCTGGTGATTCTCTGGGACCTCGCCCCACCCAGTTTTACAACCCCACCCAAGCTGTGTGCAGTGGCTTTTGCATATGAATGGCCTATCTTTCTAAGCCTAAAACTGGTAAAAAAAAAAAAAAAAGCTACAGCTCAGGGAGCCCAAAGCTATCAAAAGAAGGCCCACGGCCACACCAGCACCAACCTGCCTTGCTTCACTGCTGGGCCTGTCTGGGTACTTCCAAACTTGATACAAAGAAGAGCAATCTGCAGATCTCTCTGTAGCTCAGGTAGTGGACTTTGCACCTCCTTGGAGATCCAAGAGCCAGTGTACCCAGTGGTCAGTGTGAGACTGTACCAGATTACAACTCTTCACATCCATAAGTGACAAACTCAAGGGGAAGACTCAGTGAGCACCAAAGCCCCACTAAAGCAAGCCCTACCCCATGAGAGTGTCTCCTGCACAGCAGCTCTTCCATTGTAGACAGAGCTGGTCCTCACAGCCAATTGAGGTGAAGACCCCATTGCAAAGGAATTCCTGGAGGTCAATTTCTCCCAGTGATACCAACAGTAATAAAGGTTTAATTACAACAAAAAGGCACACAGCCCACAAAGGGATGCACGAAGAGTGTCCACCTCAGGTGATTGGGAAGGCTGAGCCATTGGGCCTTATAGGATACCTACTATACAAGATCACTCTATCAATTTAAGGAGACTTAGCAACTACCTAATACATAGAAACAAACCCAGGAAGCAACCAAAATGCGGAGATAGAGAAACATGTCACAAATGAAAAAAATGGAAGAAAGTAAACTGCTGGATATAGAGTTCAAAACCAGTTATAAGGTTACTCAAGGATTTTCTAGAAACCTCCAAGGAACTTAGTGAGACTTTCACGGATCTTAGTGAGAATACAAAAAAAAAAAAAAAAGGTAAAGGACCAGTCAGAAATTAAGCATACACTGACTGAAATAAATAATAACAAACATATTCAACAGATTAAAGGATCCCAAGAATCAAGTCATATATTTGAAATACGAGGAAGCAAAAGACACTCAACTAGAAGAGCAGAAAGAAAAAAGAATAAAAAAATATGAAGATAGTGTAAGGAGCTTCAGGGACAACTTCAAGCATACCAACATCCAAATTATGGGGGTGCCAGAAGAAAAGAGAGAGCAAGATATTAAAAACTTATTTGAAGAAATAATGACTGAAAACTTCCCCTATCTGGTGAAAGAAATAGACTTACAAGCCCAGGAAGCACAGAGAACCCCAAACAAAGGAATCCAAAGAGGACCACACTAAGACACATCATAATTAAAATGCCAAGGGCAAAAGACAAAAAGAGAATCTTAAAAGCAGCAAGAGAAAAACAGTTATCTACAAGGGAGTACCCACAAGACTATCAGCTGATTTCTCAACAGAAACTATGCAGGCCAGAAGGGAGTAGCAAGAAGTATTCAAAGTAATGAAGAGCAAGAACATATAACCAAGATTACTCTACCCAGCAAAGCTATCACTCAGAATTGAAGGTCAGAAAAAGAGCTTCACAGACAAGAAAAAGCTATAGAAGTTCATCACAAGTAAACCAGTATTATATGAAAGGCTGAAAGGTATTCTTTAAGAAGAGGAAGAAGAAAAAAAAAAGGTAAAGATAAAAAATTATGAACAAGAAAGTGACAAGTACATATCTATCAACAAGTGAACTTAAAAATCAAATGAATAAAAAATCTGATGAACAGAATAAACTAGTGAATGTAATAGAATCAGGGGCATGGAAATGGAACAGACTGACAATTCTTGGGGCCAAGGGAGTGGGGAGGTGTGGGGAGAGATTGGATAAAGATCTTATATGCATGTATGCAGTACCTATGGACGTGGACAGTGGTGTGGTGAGGACTTGGGGTGTGGTGGGAACCAGGTGGAGTGGAGCTATGCTGGGAAAAAAGAGGGACATCTGTAATAATCTGAACAATAAAGATATTTTTTAAAATCTAGAGAATAGAGTTCCTCTTCCTAAGCAAGCCTAGATGTCTGAGACTTGAGAGTGCCAGTGAACACCTTCTTATCACCAGAAGGGATCAAGATAGAGAGGCTCCAGCCCATATCAGAAGCCTTCCAGGATCTAGGAGCCGGTTTCTTCCTGTGTCAGATGCAAATGCAGAAGCCCTTGGCTTCCTGGAATACTTAAAGTTCCAGTGTCTTTGGTGTAATCTAAACATCACACTGAATAAAATGTAAAGCACAGCTTCTTCCTTTTCTCCTAAACGCAGGAACTTGTTCTCTTTGCCAATCACAGTCAAACATCTTTATAATCCAGTGGGCGCACCATTTCTGCTTTCAGGGGAGGCTACTGGAAGGGCTTCCTTGAGGGCACTGTCTCAGGACTGTGGCATTTCCTTACTTGATGTTGTTTCCTGACAAATACTTTTTTATTTTTTGGTGAGAAGTGGAGGTATGAGGGGAGGAGAAAAGTGGGTATAGGACTTAAAATAAATGGATAAATGACTTAAGATAAGGCAAAAATAGGGAATTGTGGTATTAATTCTCTCCTTCTTTCTCATTTATTTACACTAGCTCTGCACATGAATCCATGTGCCAGTAGCTCTCTGCAGAGTCTGGCCGCTCCACACCCACTGCCCAGAGGCTCTCTGTGGCCCAGAGACCCATCTGAGGCTGGGCGTGGAATGCTTGCCTCATTGCTGGGGCAACAACACAAGCATTTCTCTCCCAAGCCTGGCCAGAGGCCCATCCACTGCCAGGCACAGAATTCTTGCCTCGTGTTGCTGGGGCGATGATGCAAGTGTTCCCCCCATATTGGCCGCTCTGTGCCTGCTGTCCAGAGGCCCTCCACGGCCAGGCTTGCCTCATTGCCATGGTGACAAAGCAAGCATTCCACCAGGCTTCTCATGCTGCCTGCTCTCAGCAGCCACCCCCCTGGGACTGGGAGGTTCCAGGGGGGCTGAGAGGACTGGGCACTGCCATTTTGTGGCTATGGGTGCCGCCATCTTTGTGATGGAATGATGGTTAATTTGCATATCACCCTTTCATTAGATAATATGGTCACCCACTCTGTGGATTTAGAAGAAAAAATTCTCTTTATATATACCCATATCTATCAATAAATGCATATAAATTGAGGATCACAACTACTTGTGATATTCAGGCATATACAATGTATGCATTTTTAGCTTCCTGTGACCAATTTATAGGCAAGGATGTAGAATACATGCATTTAGAACACAACAGCAGCAGGATTATTTCAGCTTCTCTTCAGGTCACCCTGGATCAGTTAGTATTTGCCTGCTTCCATCTCCTGTGCCACGTAAACCCCTTGACTTCTTATTTCCAGGTCTTACTGAATTACGTGGCCCACAATGTGTGTTCCACAAACATGTGTTGACATTTTTGCAAGATCGTGGGACCCAACATGTGCCTTGTGACATTAAAGGATCTCCCATCTAGGATCTGACAATGAGATTTGAAGGAGCATCATTGGGAGCTATTTTGTGTTCTTATAGGATGATGTTCTTTCTATATATAACTTGAAGGTCACATTTTACAGGAAAGTAAACATACCAGTTGGCTAATATAAGTCATTTGGAGCAAGTTTGTTTACATCTAATAAAATTACACACGCACAAAGCTACAGGAAACTC
This sequence comes from Lasiurus cinereus, assembly GCA_011751065.1. NCBI lineage: Eukaryota > Metazoa > Chordata > Mammalia > Chiroptera > Vespertilionidae > Lasiurus > Lasiurus cinereus. The sequence goes on from JAAGEH010002531.1 coordinate 930,596, forward strand.
ACATTCTGTCTATCGTTATTTTCCAGCTAAATTAGGCTCTAAGAAAGGAAATAGTCTTCTCTCTCACAGTCTGCCACTTTTAAACAACCTCAAAGGCCTATTCCCCATAGATTATGGTTTGGCAGGACACTACTCTTTGCCTGTATCCGGGGTCATGTGAAATACTGTGATGTGGACAGTCAATGGGCCACTGCTTCCTCCTGGATACTAGCTTTTTTATGGTTCCTGCATGGGAAAGGAAACCCCCAGGTTTATTGCAATGGGGAAGCAATGGGAATGGTGGGGGAATTGTACTACATACAACTATTCAAACTAGTTCAGCATTGGGTGTTTAATATTGTCTGGATTTCCCTGTTATATATACAACCATTCAGATGCACAGCTGAACTTTTCTTTTATATTGTACCATTCTATACCAATCACTAGCTAATAAAAATGGAAACATTAATAAATCTGAGAAAGAGAATTGGTTTCATTTGCACATGAATTCTTTGTAATTACTTAGGAAGCCAATGTAAAGCACAGTCATCCATTCTTATCTGATGAGTGTTTGCAATTTCTATTTAAGTGAGGATGCCAAAGGCTTCTTGGGACCTACTACATAGTCATCTAGCTTAAAGGTAAACAGAAGATTTTACAATATATCACCTTGAAAGCCATATATATATATATATATATATATATATATATATATATACATAAATTTTCAGATGTACAAACAAGACAGGAGGGGTCTAGCCCCTAGCTTCAGGCAGAAGATGCAGATCTGGGGTCTTTGATGATTTGGAGCCTCAGAAAGGTCAACTTTTCTTCATAACATTTTTCTTATATGTACACCCTCTGTGTTGTCTCAGTTTGACAACCTTTCATGCAGGTACTTGTCTTGGCAGACACAGTGGAAATGAAAAAAACTGTGCCAAATTAAATGAGCACATTTGAAAGTACTAACATTTGGTCTTTGCATTGATTCTTTTTCATAGGAGATATAATAATCTTAGAGATGAACTGAGATTCTGTTCATCTCTAAGAAGTAAAATGTGTATATAGATTATTCTATCAAGTCTTTTGAATTTTCTATTTCTCTATATTGAGTAGAAAAAAAAAGCCATTTGTTATTAGACATCATTGTCTTAGGACTTTATAAATAAAACAGCCTGGCCGGTGTGGCTCAGTGGTTGAACGTTGACTATGAACCAGAGGGTCATGTTTCAGTTTGATTCCTGGTCAGGGCACATGCCTAGGTTGTGGGCTTGATCCCCAGTGTGGGGCATGCAGGAGGCAGCTGATCAATGGTTCTCTCTCATCATTGATATTTCTATCTCTCTCTCCCTCTCCCTTCCTCTTGGAAATCAATAAAATTATTTTTTAGTAAAATATATATATTATTTTTAATAAGGTGTTAGTAAAATAT